>PNEQ01016380.1:0-26360 GCA_003012365.1 Medauroidea extradentata
CTCGGTCCAATGCTCCACCACGCACAGTCTAACCGTTCCACTACGCTCCGTCTACTACTCCACCACGCTCGGTCCACTGTTCTACCACGCCCAGTCTACCTGTTCCACCACTCACGGTCTACTGCTTCACCACACTCGGTCCACTGGTTCACTACACTCGGTCCAATGCTCCACCACGCACAGTCTAACCGTTCCACTATGCTCCGTCTACTACTCCACCACGCTCGGTCCACTGTTCTACTACGTTCCGTCCACTGATCTATTACACACGGTTTTAAATAAAGAAAATAAATTTTCTATTAACGTTAGAGAAGTTTACCTTAAGTATACCCTAAATTTGTCCAAAAAAATTAATCTATTTTACAGTACCGGTACAGTAAAATTTTCACTCGAACAGTTTAAAAGAAGGCCCGAAAAAGATTTACTTGCCACCAAAACGTTAACCTAACTGATTGCATATGCATTCGATCCCAACCTGGCTGACATTTGGGTAGTCAAAAAGCCTGGTCACTTAAAAAAAAAACGTGTTAATTCAATCTGGCTAGATTTCGTAAACACCTGAAGAAATATTTGCTCAGTTGTCTGGTACTTCTGTAAAAATTATTTTCCAGGCTGTTATATGTGTGTGCGCGGTATCCATACATGCATACGTTACTGCGTACATTCGTTGAATGAATGAAGCCTATTTTTTTAGGAGATACAAAAAATAATAGATACTTTACTTTAGTGATACACTGATTACATTGTTAGTACATATTGTGTAAAATGCAACGTTTATAAAGTTTTCTTAGTCTGGCGAAGAACAACACAGTGGACGAAGAAAAATGTGTTTATTTTTTTTGGAAAACAGAAGGGACAGAGTAAAGCAGTTCATAGATTTTTTTTAAACAGACAGTACGTACCGCAATATATGTATCCAGCTACTATTGGCGGTTTAATGAACAATTCAGAATATTTTTAAAAATGCCTTAAAATAAATATTTGCCTTAAATTTTAACCGAACACACGACTTTTTGGTGGTGGCTTTGGGACGATGGCCAGAGAATTAAAAAAAAAATCAGATTAAAGTGAGACGTTTATGCAAGATTTTTGCAACTTAAACGAGAATTTGTTTACCTACGCGTCAAGCTCTCTAGAATCCTAGCATTCGCTTTTAATTTGAAGTGACATATTTTATAAGGCTGTATGTCTTGCCAACAGCAAGATCATTAAAGAGAGTCAAAAACAGCTTCACACAAGGACAGAAACTGAGAAAGGAGTTGGCCATGGTCTTTGTTGAAGAACCATCTTCGAATTCGCCTGTAGCAACATTGAAAAACAATAACCAAAATCAGGAGAGCCGGAGCTGTAGATGAAAATTGGATCCCTCGGAATACTTAAATTTAAGTCTTTTATTATTGTATCACAGAACTCCCTTTACTCTATCCAACCTGAAAATTTACAACCAAGTTGTCAATTACGAGTTAAACTGGACCGTAATACAAGAACATTTTGCAATAAAATAACAACTTGCAGAACGCAACGTTTTGCTAAATAGGCCTATTTATTCTATGCGTATCAAAATCTTGGAATGGACTGCTATATGAAATAAAATATACACATTTAACAATGGCGTTTCAAAACCAAACAAGAAAATATGCATTTCATAAGCTATAGTCACAACCTGAAAATTATTGAGCTAGTCGCTACATAATTTGTGATTACAATAATGTACTATAAGTACATAATCAGCTTGTGTTAAGTTTTTGCCCACATATGTAAACAATATGTATATTTATTACTTAATTTGTGTGTATATATTTTTAATTTCTACAAGTCTACAGCAAGTAAACCGTTAACTTGGCAAATGGTAACAATAATAACAAAATAGTTCTCAAACATGCTGCAGTCACACTAAGTAAACTATTGTTTGATTCATAGTAATTGTAAAATAATATACGTATATAATTAGGAATTGAGAAGTTTGTTTGATACAACGCATATTTTGATTTTATTCACGTCTATGGGTTTAAATAGTACACAGTGTAAATATATATTTTTAGTTATGTCTATTTAATCTTGGTTCATTGTACGAAAAGGTTCATGCCTGTTTTCGTCCCGTAAATTTTAGACCAAGTAAATTTATATATATATATATATATATATATATATAATGAAAGGAGGCAGATATACAAAACGTAAAGATATCAACAGTTAAATAAAAAAGGAACTCTAACCTTATAATATTCTTAATCGAACTACTAATATAATGTGGCAAAAATAACTTTGTAAAAAAAATAATACAAACGCATATTGGTCCAATTCTCAACGAGTAGCGTAAGAGGTTTAATGCAATCAAAAAAGTATACTCACGGATTACGGCAAATAGTGTGAATTTAAAAGAAAACTGAAACTCTTTGTAAATTTTTTTAGGAAATCATGTTCCCGGTTTTAAATGAGTAGGCGCTGTAGCTACGGCGACATGGAAAGATAAAAATGAAAAACTATATACCTCCAAAGATCATTAAGTAACCGCAGTCGAAATGAAAGCTTTTAGAATTCCTTGCGGGCTATCCATCTCATAGTAACTGACCAATTAAATGAATCACCGAGGTTGAGAAAGAGGGGAAATGTTTGATCCGTTGCCAGACTCCGTGGTTTCTTCGTTATCAGACGATATAACAACCAATTTATCGACCGAATTAATGGTAGCGTTCACATCTAGCGATAAACAAGCCAAGAGTTTTGTCAACAGCACTTCCTTCAAGAGAATACCGTTTTAATGAACTACGAATTAATCAAGGGCCACTTTGAGACAAATGTGCGTACCGCAGAAGTTACAATGTGTACAGTTTAATATACTAGAAGATATATGTGAACGGCAAATTAAACCCGCCAACTCTTTTTCTCACAGGGAAGTTCTTACTTCATTATATTTCATATAATGCGTACTTAAAGTTCTACTTTCGAACGTGTTTCAAACAATTACTTAACGTTTTTATTAAGAGTCAACAAATTAAAAAAAATGCAGTTTAGGTGAGGTAAGTGGGTTTTACGTCTCGTCGTCAGCGAGGTCATTAAAGAGAATCGACCATGGCCTTAGTTAAGAAACCATGCCAGAATTTTCCTGGAATGATTTCGGGAAACAATGGAATATCGAAATCAGGATGGTCGGAGCCGGGGATCGAATCCGGATCCTTCCGAGTGCGAGTACAACGTGATACCGTTGCACCGCCTTGCTCAGTATTATCCAGTAATCTTGGGTAAATCTGATTTTCTGTTCGTGTAACGCGACTTAAACATGGCTTAACGAAGCACAATCACAATGCAGAAACTGCTATACGAATTGCAAAGTTTAAACGCTAAAACGGCGTCCGTTCTGTATAACAGAACATATGTTATAAAATGTTACATTACAAAGTTTTATAACATGTTACAAATTAAGAAGATGAAATGAACAATAGAGTTATATAACTTGTTCCAAAAGCCGGCATCCGTAGCGTGGTCGGTAGCATGCCGACCTACGATGCGAGAGGTCCTGGGTTTGAATCCCAGCACAGGTATGGATGTTTGTGTCATTTACTTAGGTGTAGATAGTTTGTAAGCTATACCTTACTAAACCTAACGGTATAAAACCGGGTGGCGTCAACAAACCCTCTAAAATAAAGTGTTATAAAACAAGTTATGAGTTTTCCACGCAGTGTCGATCAAAGGATATAATAAGTTTACAGTTTGTTCACACTGGCATACATGTTTAAAAACACACTCTTTGTCCGTGTATGTACTACTATACGTAAACAAGAAAACCATATAGAATTTTTGTGCACGCAAAATCCAAGGTTTAGTTAGTATTGTGCTGTTGGGTGTTAGGTACACCCTAGTTGAGACCGAAGTGAAATTGAACAAGACTGAAACGTCTCGTCTTTAGTTGACTTATTTATCCTAAAGCCATTACTGTGGAATCCCATTGTGTTTGTCTCCACTTCAGACACATATTTCAAAATAATAATGATTATATCTTTTTAACATCGTTATTTAAATGGATGAGGTTGATGTGGAGAAAATTTCCAATTTCCATTTCAACACTTAATTCTTCCCATGCATAGTTTTTTCTGTCCTTGAAAACGCCATCACTACTTAACCGTTATGTAACCTAACTAATACAATATCCTAAATTAAAGTTCTATAACATGTCAAGAAACAAATTTTAGAACTTGTCGTAAAACTTCTTCTGTACCAAGTTACAAAAAAACAAGTTGCAGAACTTGTTATATAACTTGTTTTGTAACATGTTAGAAAGAGAACATGCTGTTGTTATACAATGTAGACGCAGCACATTCGCGTGATAAAAATTCAAAACGATTCACGTGACCTCAATCAGCAGATAGTTAAACGACAGCAAAGTGCATAACATTTGGATTCATTCGTATCGGACTGTCACATCTTTATTAATAAAAATATAGCACGTAGAATTTAACAGGTTATTTATATACATCACTTAAACGTTATTAATCCCTCTGTAATATGACTTCGTTGTCGACGAGACTTAATGGCACATTACCTTTCCTTTACGTTATTAAGTTTTGTTTTAAAGCTTCACTTTTTTGGGTGGCAGAATTACATTTGGGAATATTTGGTATTGAAACGAAAGTCTGTTTCTTATTCATGTTTGGGGGGAAAATATCGGAAACCATTTACAAAATATGCTGTTTACTTTTATGCTAGATCAAAACGTCTGTTAGCTTATATATAGTTTCCTCTTAAGTTAACACCAATCAAATTACACAAAAATGTTGCAATTGAAGTAAATAATCTTGTACTGCCCTCCACACAACTGAATTGATGCAATAATACGGGTAGATATCTCCACCGGCTTTACATTTATCTGAAGTGAACTAATTACTCTCAACTTTCACGACAGGCATCAATATGGTTATTAAATATCGCACCACGTCCAAGTGAGTTAGCCTCTAGGACCGATGGATTCAAGTGATGAATACCGTACACGCTAATATCGCTTTGGTCTCAGATAAATTTATATCCCTCGCTCTCTGCTTTGCTTCATTATTTTAAGCGAATGCACGCTGGCTGAGTCTCATTTTAACTCGTCTGCATGTAGTCATTTCAAAGACCTCAGAATAAAGAGTTGTATGCGACTGATTTTTTACAGTCCTCGTCGTGTAATCATATCCTCTTACGTTTCCGCGAAACTCCTCCATCCTCGATATTTTCTAAAACTTACCATCAACACCATAAAAAATACAGATGTTATGACTGGCTGATCACTTCATCAGCCTTTTATACAGGATGTATCAGTACAGCGGTTACCAACTTTCAGGAGAGATGAATTCATCGAGACGATGGGAAATCACATAGCAATGCATGGTTGGAAACACTTTCCTGGCGCGGCTAGTGACGACAGAAAACACAAGAAAGGAAGGACACGAATAACAGGAAAAACAACGTTTATTTATCCTAATACAGCAAAATTGCTGGGAAGTCTTCAGGTGGAGATGGCAATCGATGTCTCTTTATGTTCTTTTTTATAAGTTGTGGTCATAACCGAATTTACCACCGCACTTATAGCAAACAGAAACATGGGAGTGCACGGAACATAAGTGGGTCACCATTAGTAAACGTTTCCTTCCACGCTGTCATCTTCGCTTCTTCGCAACTCCTCTTTTATTCCAGGTCACGTCTATCACTCGAAACAGTCACTTTTCCACCTTCATTCGTGCTTACGTTTGTCATCGATAGTTATCTGTCCACGTATACATAAACTAACAAACAGCCTACCTGTATTTCTGTTCTTAATATCCGTCTTTTAACCACAACATTTCTAAGTATACCTGTCCAGGCTCACGCTCGTCCATTCACGCTACAATAATGATTTCTCGTCTGGTCAGATTTTTATTGCAGCTTTATCTCACTGTTCAAGTTTTTTATCGCGCAAGGTGAAATGTATGTATGTATATAAGTGGACTTTACGTCTCGTCGACAGCAAGGTCATTATAGACGGCGACACACAACTCGGTACGATGACAGGAGCTGGGAGAGGAGTCGGCCATGGCCTTTGCTAAGTAACCATCCCAGTATTCACCTCTAGCGATTTCAGGAAACCATGGATAACTGAAATCAGGATGGTCAAAGCCAGAGATAGAACCCAGGCCCTCCCTTCTAGAATACTAGTCTAACGTATTACAGTCGCATCACCTCGCTCGGTACAAGGCAACGAGCTATATAGTTAACATATAGGGGTGGAAACGCTTCCAAAGTGAAGCCCAGTTGAACGGCTGTTTTGACCCCAGAAAACATGGCGAACAGCAGTGTGGCCAACATTATGTTAAAAATCCGTCACTATGTTCGCATAAAATCCGTTACTTTATAGCTCCACTATATTCCCGCTAAACACAGGAAAAAAATGCCAATAATTATTGTAATATATTATACTGTAATAAAGTTTAAATTAGCATAATTTCTCTCGTCTCTCGGCCGGAAATAAGAGTCCGCCATTTTATCTAGAGTCAAAATACCACGTTCAATTGGGCTTCACCCAGAGCCTTGGAGATTGCTGTTTCCGCCCCTCTATGTTTACTGTATAGCTTGTTGGTACAAGGTAAAATACTAATGCCGGTTGGGCGCCTTGCTTTCTTAGGGCCAGGAGGCAAGTGGTGGACGAGCAAAAATCAACGGCCAATGCTGATAAACGCATATAAAACACTCGTGCTGTCGGTAGGTATTGAACTATCGTGTGGACTGCAGTTGTGCATCGTGCAACACGGGATTTTTTAAAGGTTACCATAACGTTTTACGGCACAATAATACAGATAAAAGTGCGCTCCACGCCAATATCTTCCAATATTTTCCCAAACATAAAATCCTGTATCAGAAATTGCTCACGATAAAACTACCTTGGAATCTAGATTTTTTCCCCCTGAAAAATGTCTTATGCTTCCTAAAAAAATAAACTCTAAATACGAGACAAAATATACTAAAACATCTCAGCAAAGTGGAACGTAACTAAATGTGTTTCGTGCATTGGCAAAGTAAGTAACAATTTATTCTGAAAATAACGCCTAAAATATATATACTTAATTTGCCCACTTTTATATGTAGGCCTAAATGACATCCTAGAAGTTATATAAGTGACGAGTCAAGTATATTTAATAACAATATGTATACTATGTTGACTGTATTAAAATTAACATAAACAATTTTCCTTAGGCAAATTAAAAGACCATTTTATGATAAATCCTTTTTATTAATACTTGAAATAAAATGTAAACAGTTTTTCATTACTGTTAAAATACACAATTTTCATATAAATGTGCTAAAAATATTTGAAAATAACATTTAAAATAAATAAATATATGTTCCTACTTTCGAATGACTATAGAATTGCTAATTTTAGATTATATTTTTTAAGCTTAGGGTTAAATATTTTTAAATTACCGCTAAGTATTAAACAATATCATGGAAGTTAATGTAGTATTCAACAGTATAGTTGAAATTAAAAATAACTTACAGACAATTAATTTGTCGGACTACATTACATTAAAAATAATAAAATTAAAAATGCAGAATACACCACAAAAAGAAAATAGAAACTAGCTTAACTTTTGCCTTAAAAGGTTCTTCTTATAAATTACTTCCAAATTTTACAAATGCATTTTATTATTGTTTGATTAAACTAGCTTTTTTTCCCCGCAAAACTTTATAGTAGGTGATTAAATAAGAATTCACACGTTAACAAGTCGTGTTAAACCTAAGTAGGCTAATGTCAAAGAGACATATGCAGTAAGAGCGTAGTTTTTCTACGAAAATAATTTATTATTTCGTAAGGGTACTATTTCTGTAATAGAGTCGTTTTTTTAGACAATTATTTTCTGATATTTGTGTTACGGAAACTTCCTGAATATTGGAGACAGAAATAGGCCTACGTAACGCAGCGCGTTACTCCTACCAGCATCCTGGCGTAGAAAACCTGGAGATATAGTATGAGGTGGAGAAAAAATTAAGAAAAATATTTTTTGCGCGGGGTTGGTTGGGCGAGGAGAAGGGGTAAGGAGGTGAGGAAAGAGTGACTTCTCACCTCGATATGACGACGAAGGGTGGCGATGTAATCCTCGACCTCTATCGTCAAAGTAAGAGAAAGAACGACTTGGAGACTTAGACGGAATTAACGAGGTAATTTGGGTCCCGGGTAGCCAGTCGCGTCGCACAGGGCGAACACAGACTATACTTTTAAATTACAAGTGTGCGACACGAATCAAAGTACTTGCCAGCCAAACAGTATCACGACTTCTATGACGCCAACGCGACAAAAATTATGGAACCGACGCGATTTCCGAATAGAAACTAGTTCTACTTTATTCGCGTCGCGAACGTGACAAAAGCTGATAAACGGATTATAATTATGTGCCCAAAATGTTTGTAAAACCGGTGAATTGGTAATAAATGGCATTTATTTATTTTACGAAAATTTTTTGTTTTTTATTAAAAGAAAACCATAACCTTCTTAAACAATTGTGTAATTGCGATTTTATTTTAACACGTAGGAATGCCAGTGGGCATTGCAAATGTATTTCGAACAAACAGAAAATTAACAGCTAAATTTAAATATGATTTTCCATGCAAAAGTATTAATTTGCAATTAATATTACAATTATTTTATTTGAATGAAAACTTACAAACAGCCAATAAAAATCACAGGTTCGTA
The DNA here is from genome assembly GCA_003012365.1 of Medauroidea extradentata. Taxonomy (NCBI): domain Eukaryota; kingdom Metazoa; phylum Arthropoda; class Insecta; order Phasmatodea; family Phasmatidae; genus Medauroidea; species Medauroidea extradentata. The sequence continues at coordinate 8,699 of PNEQ01016380.1, forward strand.
GGAAACGATGTAGTTATATATCAATCATAGCCTCTGGTATGCATTTGGTTGGAATAAAGTGAGTATTCACACAAATTAAACACTCCAAAATTAAGCAAGGTAATTCGTTTAGATGAATGTACAGGTTGTTTCACATACCTTATATAAAATTTTCACAGTCCTGGGGGTACTTACTTTTAATTTGTTAGACTCTTTTGATACAAGCAGTACTGCAATAAACCTGCGACATCTGTTTCGTTGTATGCACTGTAGATTTTTTCTAAACTAAGAGTTTAATTTGGTTGCATTCCTTAATCACTCAAGACTAATTATTGCTGGATACTTCTTAAGGCTCTCTTGATTGCACTTTTTAGCGAAATTAATTTTTTACACCTAAACGGGAGCAGATAAAAAAAAGTTAGTCAGTTTTGTTTCAAATCGTCTTCTCCATGTTGGCTGATTTTTTTCAAGGCGGTAAATATTATGGTTTTAGTTAATTATGTCATTAATGAAATTCTGGTTATTTGGTTTTTGGTGGAACTAGTATAATTTGTTTTTTCTTAAAGAAGCTGTCAAGGCAAAAATCATTTTAAACAAAACTGCCAGACATATTTTTGATATCTGCTCTCGTTCTAGCTTAAAAAACAATTAGCGCAAAAAAAAACAGAGGAAACAAGAGAGTATGGTCTTAATCGGTGCAATGTCCGATTCTCTGTCACTTTCAAGTCTGAGACACTCGTACTGTTTCTAGTGACCTTAAATAGATGATTGGTTAGTTTTTTTACCTTGTTGTTTCATCTACAGCCTATAACTTTCATTTAAATATTTTTCACGTGTGCGTGCTTGTAAAGGACTGTGTTATACAGAATATTTTTATGAATTAGTGGTCGCAAATCCCATGGATAGTTGAGAACGCAATAAGAATAATTATTTGTTAGTGACTATTTGTCCAGAAATGGCACCCTGCGAAGTTTCAGTGGCAAACAATAGTGCGTTCAGAGGCGCCAGTATATTTGCTGAGAGGATGAGCTAGCACAGCCGCATGGGGACCAGTGTATTGCGGGCTGCATGCATCTAGGCGCATGTTCGGGTTAAGTGTGTAAAACATGACTAACCTTTACATACATCTAGACACTTGCAACCAACAATACTCCCGCTTCCATTCGACTGTACTCGCTGGGTACCATTTCCGGACAAATGTTCACAAAAAAATAATTCTTATTTTTGTGTTCTCTACTATCAATAGGATTTACGACCAACTAATTAGAAACTTCCTGTATTTAATTATGAGTTTGTTTTATAAATTCCGATACAACTGACAATAATATACGGTATATTGTAGCGAAGAGTGCGTGTGTTCTACATACTTCATTATGACGATTCAAACACGACTGCTGATAGAAAATTAAATTAAAAATATTAGTAGGCAGTATACGTTATATGTATTTTTTTTCTACACACTTACAGTGTGACTGACAATTCACAATGTATCCAGAACTGTCAAGGTAAGGTAAGTGGGCTTTACGTCTCGTAGACATTGAGATCATTAGAGACGGTGGCACAACTTGGTACAATGACAGAAGCTGGGAGAGGAATCGGCCATGGCCCTTGTTAAAGAATGATTTCGTGAATCCATATAAAACATAAATCAGTACGGCCGGAGCTGGTAATAAAACCCATGTCCTCCCTACTGCGAGTCAACCTGTTACTGTTAAGCCACCTCGCTCGCAAGAACTTTATTGAAGTTGTTGGATAAGAAATATACGTATCTATAGTCCATTCCAGTTAATTTGCCATTATTTTTTCCTAGAAAGGTGGTAGTACACAAGTTTGAAGAATTTATTTTCTATCTGGAAACGACAGGTCATTGCAACTGTATTCAAAGGAATATTGCTTGAAAAACGAAATATGAAAATATTGTCTCCTCAACTGAATCAGACTGAGACAGTCAAGTCTCCCATCCTTTACTATATCTGTATCGGCACATTTGAGTCAAATCACTCTTCACTATACCAACGCTTAACTATGGTGGCCATGTTTATATACGCGATACCTTCAGATATGTATCAACGGAGAGCGGCTAGCTTGCCCCAGGAAATAAAGATTAGCACAGAATGGCTACACTAAAACTGTTAAATAATATACTACTGTGCGAGAAAAATACATTACCTACCAATATTTTCAATGAAATTAACTATCAATAATCTTGCTTTGAAGATCATATTGGAATACGTCGAACACACGCCATAGTTGCTACAATACAGTTAGTATATTACTGTATGTTATTACGGCGTTTATAGAACAAATTAACGCATAACTTAATACAGTATGTTATGATACAGACTTAAGTAAAAAAACAATTAGGCCAAAATTATAAGCTATAAATAAAATAACAGGTATACAAAACTTAACCAGTTGTCTACACAAGATCACTGGGAATGGCAATGTTGTCTCTAAACCTTAAAGTGGCAGAGAATTGGACATTGCAATAATTGAACCATCCTGTATTATTCTGTAGTGATTTAGGATTACAGGCGAAAGTAAAATAAAATTCTAAGTGTCGGGAAAAAATTCTATGGTTTTAAATGCCTTATATGCAAATCATTGTCAGATGTGCGTCGCTTGCTGGGGAACGTTGTTCGATCTGTTCTTAGCAAATCACTTCAAATATTTCGTCGCTCGTACATGAAGCCAACTACCCACATGCAGACACATCACACCCATCTCTTTGGCCCCTCCCACTCAAAGACTGTAACCACCGACAAAGTGGTCGGGGAACTGGAAGTAGGAGTTAAGATGCCGTGATAAATAACAACAGGATCACACGGGGAAAGGCGAACGTTTTAAACGAGCAACGTTTTATTACAAAACAACATATCTTGCAGCAGAAAACAAAATAAAACGAAATAAAAAGAGTTTCTCTAGAAAATGACTCACCGCGCAAAATAAAGCAAGTAAGATAACTAGACAAGACAGAATGCATGTAATTTAAAGGACAAAGACCTGTGCGAATTTCCACGTATAAACAACTTTTCCCGTTTCCGCTCGTCTTATTACTTGAAGTCGTTACAAGAAAAATATATGTCCGCGGTAAATGTTCGTCGTAAGATTTAAGTTTCTACGAATAAACTCGACGGGCGTCAGGAGCAATCTAATTGGAGCTGTGATGCGCGTCGCACACTCGGAAGCGAAGGATAGTTAAGGGGGAGAGCTAAACGCTAAATTTTACTGATAGATTTTCTGCAATAACTTTTGTTTTAAAATATTTTTGGTATATGTGAAAATGTTGAGGCATTGAAGATATTTGTGATAAATTTTGGAGATCATAATATATGTTATATGTTCATCTTATATTTGACTGTAATCATTCTTGAAAGGTAACCTATAATTATCTTGCAATGATTATGAATGACAAATTAATGAAAGAGTCCATTATTATGTAAGTCGAGCAGTTTATCAAGAGTATATCCTATGCTCTGTCAAAGAGAAAAAATTGACAATACAACTTGAATAAATGTTATGGGTAGAAAGCAAAAATGCAAGAAAATTATCTAACACTCCCCATTAAGGTCGACACTGGCGCACGTATGCAGTAATGTGCCCTTGTTCTTTTGCCCGAAGCACTGAATTGTACCGTAGTATTTCGACCGTCAAGTTGGAACTATGCAATTTTAAAGCTTTTCAAGCGCCTACTTATTTTTCCTGAGTTTGAACGGTTTCTAACCGTTTTGTGACATTTCATAATTGGAAATGTGATAAAATCACAACAGCAACGAGGAAATAATTTTTTAAAAGTTTTTAATACGATTATGAATATTTTTACAGTAACATTACCGCGCTGAGTCACAATGATGTAACCTAGCTCAAGTGTTCCTTTGAGTCATAGAAACTCCATGAATAAATTTGTCTGGAATAAGATTATTCGCATTCAATCAGTGTTTAGTGTTCTGCTAATTTTACTTCGAAATTTATAGTAAAAATTGAAAATATTACTACATGCAAACCCCTAAATGAGTTTTCACGAAAATTCTTTACGGTGTACTGGTGCCTTTAAAATTCATTCTAAGATGTGGAATACAATGGTAATAAACACAATTTCGAAAATTGAATTGCAAAATATAGGAAAATTGAATTACCATTATTACACGAAATTTTTTTAAAATTGCGATGCTGCTTTTTAATATTTTTCTCACGTTAGTATTTGATAAAATACTACCAAAACTGAGAAAGTACTTTTTGAGCGGTATCCATGTACAGTAATTACATCGTTGGAAATTTTCTAGCAATGTCCGCTGGATAGTTTTGTGGTAGTCTGGGAACTAGATTTTTATATATAACTGAGTGAAAACGCCGTTTCTTTAAAAAGCTAAGTTGAAGGGTTCGGAAACGATGCTAAAAAGCGTCCAAGAATTCTAAAGCATCTAAAAGTAGTCATTTAAAAATGGTTTTTATGAAGTATATAAATGTATTCGGAAAACGTTATTTTCACCAAAAATGTATTTATAAACTACTGTAACAATGTTAAACAACCAGGTAGGCAGGCCCCTTAATTAATAATCAAAGACGGATATGTCCAGCAAACACATACGAAACTGATACTAGACAGTGAATACACAAATACAACAACTCTGGAACTTGATACAAGTAACACAGATTACTATTTTTTTTCTGATCCTAACACCGGCGTAAATATTTAATCTTCTCTTCACAGCGATGAAAAGGAAAACTCAATTTGCATACTTGTAAAACATTCAATATAAATTAATGAACTGGTATGAATACCTAAAGTACTTAAAAATCATATTGGTAACTGGTAATGGCTAAAGCCTACATAGACGTACAAATAAATATAACCGGGCGCAAATCGAAACTAAATAACCTGCATATTTAAGCATTCGAAAACATTTTAGAATCCTTTTGGTCAAAAAATATATTCCTCTTTACAAGAATAATTACCATCAGAACATGTTATTTCGCAGGATAAAAAAATAAACTTACACTACTTTGACACACTTTGCTTAGCAAATATTTTAGAAGCTGTAATGTAAACATATTACAGATAATTTTTTTTAATAGTTCAGAATTGTTTGTCTAAATTTGCAAATATTTTAGTTAACCTTAAAATTCGTCTTTTAAAAAAATTATGTTGCATTGTATTTAGTTGGAACGCATCTGATTTTAGTTAAATTCTATTTAGTTTTATTTGTTGTGCAAGGTTAGGATACCCTTCCATATTTTTTTTTATGCTAAGAGTAATTTTTTAATGTTTGTTTATTTGGTTGCTAAGGCATTATTTCGAAAGTATAGTTTTTCTTTAAGTGCTCTGCACAATAAATTCATGTTTTTATCCCTTTGGTTACAATAATTGGGTTTTAGAAGGTTTTTAATTCAGTTCTTGGTCCTTCTTAAAAATTAACAGCAGCGTCCTGGAAATTGTAGACTTCAAGACTTGTAGACTTAGTCTATCCTAGAGATAAAATTAACCAAGTTGTAGAGATTGTGGTAGGGAGCGAGGGCCATCTGCAAGAGGCCCCGATCAGGCGCTCAATTACATAAATTTAGTGCTGAGCTGCCAGTTTTGCTGCCCGAGGGACGTGGCTTCTGTAGCGCCATGTCTGACGCCATCGACATCTCCCGTCTGAGTCTAGAAGAGTACCGTAAGCTGCTAATTTGTTTTAATGCATCCCCGGGACTCGACCAGTAATTCAAGGAATTAATGAATTTTTTAATTTAATCTTCTAGTCAAGTTTGGATACCCAGTGGTCTTTTTTCAAGAGTTCGTGATCTGTCGACTTAAATTGCTAACCAATGAAAACTTTCGTTTTTTAAGGCTTAATTTTTTCTTTATTAACTGAATTTTCGGCGTAAAATGTTTTGCCTTACTCTCAGTGCTGCATTTAAAATTCAAATTAAATGGCCAAAAATTTGAACATTTTAAGTACCCCTTAAATCTGATTAATTTACATTTTCTGTAAGGAAAGGTGTAGGATATGTAATAACAAATTTTGGCACTTTAAGTCTTTAAATTACATCAATTAAAATTAAGAAACTTTCAACACCAGTTGCATGATTTATTCCAGTATTGAATGTAGTTCTAGTTGGCTTCATTTTACAGTGCAACATTGCGTGTATCCGAAATTTTCCAAGATGCCCGTTATTTATTCATTTTACTATCATAATTTATTTATGGTATATTGTCGTTTGTTTCTGTTGTTTTATGTGTAATGACCATGCCACATATTTAGAAAGCAGAGCGTTTTCTTATTTTTAAAAACTTAAATGCTGTGTTTCTGATTCAGAAGATAGTGTGCGAGATCTTGACGTAACAAAAAACCTGATGGTGAGTAATAACAGAGCAGAGCTGTTATGTATTATTTTTGTAGGAATATTTTAGACTGTGTGAAACAGCAGCAGGAATTTCCTAAATGCTTGTAGCCTTGTGCCATTTTAGACTGATACTGCACGGAGACAACGGAAATCTACAATACCTTCGCTTGACAGTTCTGCAGCTCACGTAAGAAGTGATTGCGTGTTTCGAAGAGTTATTTGTAGAGGCACGAGTATTTCGCGTATTAATCTGGCAACAGCGTAGACTTCTCAGACCTATATACACACTGGCCAAAGCCAATCATAAATTGGCTTCTAACCGTAACATGTGTTACCACAGAGACTTGTTTCCTTATTTATCACTGGCTTGCAGTAGTTAAAGATGTGTTGAAACAGGTGTCGTCTAATCACAGAAGGAGTAGTGAAGTATACATTATTGGCATCCAATCTGACCTGGAATCAATAAGCGAAATAATCGTGCCTCTAGTTATGGGAGAGGAAGAAGTTTTTCGGCTCAAATAGGCTACACTGTATTGTCATCAAGCCAATTTGAGGGAAAATTATTCTTTCTACAAATTATCGACTACGAACGAAGGTGATAGGTAACTTGGTGGTTTTTTATTTTTTGATACATTAATATTTTTTCCTGCCAGTTATTAAACGTTCTGAAATAGCCTATAACCCTTTATATTATTTAAATTGGAATAGTATTAAAGAACGTTAACGACATTTGAATGCAGGTATTTCTACTTGTATTTTTCCTTAATAGCATGTCAAAATCTTACTATTCGGCATCCGCTTTTTAACTTCAATCTGATTTCGCGTTGTCCTACAAAACAGCTCGAAATTAGTCCCTTTATCAACAACTTAGTCAAAATATTTGACGTCTTTTAGTAGTTTAAACGCGCATTAATATACGCTAGCAAGTCTCAAACAAAGACATTTTTACAACACATGGATGCCTGGAGCATTAACCGGTATAAAATTCGCGGAAAATGTTATTTTAAGAATTTGTTTTGCATTATTTATATCCTCAAGGATATTTATGATAAAGACACCGGATTCTAGTTATAGGTAAAATTTCAATAGCAAAGCGAGTCACAAAACATCAAGGAATATTTAAATAACCAAGTATATATTTAACTTTTAAAAATGTATACGCGTAACCGATTTGGAAATAATAATTTATGTTGAAGAGTATTAGAGTAAACTAGATAGTACTAAAGTGACGATGAAGAATTAAAAAAAATGAAACATAAAAATAAGTTTAGGGGATACGTTAAAATGCTTCAAAAGTGCCATATATTACACGCATGTGGCAACAAAACTGATAAATGACATAAAATAATTTAACGTATAACTATCTGTTTTGAAATATTTAGACACCATATGTAATTTTCCTCAAAAGTTATTCATCTTCTTTTCTCATACATTTCAATAACCCCACAATTTGTTTATTGTCAGTTCAATATTTGTCTATCTGCATACTCTACGTTAGTACAGAGCTCTATTCAGACAACACACATTGGAAACATACACTTTACAATATGAAAGTCGTGCCAACTAAATTACTGGGACGAGAATAGGGCTATTTCATTGCCAAACCACTACAATATTACATCTGCCAGGAATATGCTCGTTTTATAAGCCAAAACAAAAAGCATCTTAATTTAGATGGCAAACATTTGAATGAAATCAAAATGTACAAATGATTCAAATAAAAAAACAGTACTAAAAACTTAATAATATCTATCAAGTTTTTGAATATTTTAAGTAAATTAAGTTTGTGCCTCTACATTTGCAAGTTTAATATCAGAATTTATAGTAAATAATATAATTTTATATTTCTCATGCTACCATATATCCACTAGCGTGCTGGGGATAAATATTCGCGCACGCCGTAGAAGTGCAGATAAGAAGTCGTTTTCTTTGGCCTACTTTCCGCAGCGAAATGGGATGCGAGAATTTTTTTCTAAGTTGCCCGCAACTGAAATTTATAAATCCTGGTTGTTGTGCTGGGGCATCTGCGCGGAAACAGCAGAAACACAACTGCTCGTAAACTGACACTTCCTTAAATATAAATTATAGAAGAGTGGGAAAAAAACAGCAGGGCTGTTAAGCCGAGGAAAAGCCTCTTCCGGGATTTTATTTTAAAGTAAGGGAAAACACGCATAAAAAGTGAGCTATATGTGGGGTGCGTTTCTGACCTCGATGTTGTTCCGCCGCGCTTCTGCTCTCGCTAAACGCATTCATCAACTCCATGAGCGTGCGATGACGTATGCCGGAGACAGGCATACACGCTAAATATAGCGCAGTATAAATTAAAGGCGCATTCCTGGTCCAGGATAGAAACTGGATCTGCAGGTTTTTGTATGCCGGTCGTGGCCTTTTACGGTGGCGTGAAACCTCAGTTAATTCCGTATACAAGCTGCTCCCAACAGCCTTGCCGCGGGGGGCGTACACATGAGCGACCGGCGGCAAGCCGATGAACAATGGGCGATTAAAAAAATTAAAGCGAAAATCGTCAGTCTCAATTTGTACGCGGCCTTGAATACGTAAAGGAACGGGTTACGAAACAACGCGACACCTGCTCGGCAGTGTGCTTTCCTCGCGCCCAAGCTGGCGTTGAACTGACTCTTTAACCTGTAGGTCACTGCTCCGTAAACAATAAACATACTTGCTTCCTGATCCAGGATTGCCAAACCTTCACTATTCACACTCACACCTGGATGATGCACCGGAATTGTTCTGATCCGAAATAGCTGCTTCCATTTACTTCTGGACACATAAACGTAAATCCAGGTCACCTTTTTTTATTTTGTTTTGTTTTTACGTTATAGTTTGTACATGCAAGAATTCCACTTTTTGACAATTATGCTCACATTCCTTGCTGTAGCCTAGTCATAAACGATGTTTTCCTCTGCCACACATGAGTTTTGCACAAACAAACTTAGCTGGTAGGCAAACGCAGTACATGAAATTGAAAAGTATTTTTTTCGTAGAAATTCGTACACATGATAGTTTTCAGAACTGTAAAAAAAATGGAATTGTTATGTGAGACAGACTATACCTACGGTAGCGTACTACTATTCATGCTGTCAAAACAAATTGATATTACTATGTAATGACTAATTTGTGTGCATTGCGTAGGTAATTTTCAGGGGACGAAGTTGAGACATTTTGAAAAATCATAAACTAGATGTTGCTTGGGAGTACATCTTCCTCTTACAAAAAAAATTGCTCGGCCACTTTCTCCATAATGTCATTTCAAATTCGAAATTTGCTATTTATGCTTCATGAACATCCTGTAAACCAATGAACATAACGAAAAGATGCAATTTACATTGAAACTAGTCATTATTCAATTGAAAACCAATTACAACTTATTTGTGAATTTAAAAAATTAATTTGTAAATGGGGATTTTTGCTACTTTTTGCAGTTTCCTGAAAAATACAGTTAAAATTTAGTATTGGGATTTTGTGTACTTCAAGCCGTAGTCCGTGACACGTAGTTTTGATGTGAATTATTTCATTTGGTTAAGTTTGCTGGTTTTCACGGTGTGAATGAAGTAAAAATATGCAAAAGTTGACTTTCGAAATGCCGTTACTAGAAAACTGGCTGAACTTTTTGTAAGAGGACTACTCCGAAATAACGTCTACAAAATTTGTGCTATTTCATGCAAGTGTAAAATCAATTCTTTTGCCCCATTCGAACGCCCTTAAGAATGAATCTCCCTCCTACATTTTGATTTATTGGTTTTCCTTGCCTATTTTTGTTTCACGACAGACAATCACAAAAATACTTAAATGAAAACATAGTTATTTATATTATATATTAACAGATGAATAAGAAGTGAACTAAAAACTGATTATCGTTTTTTTTTTTGTAAAATTTAATAAACTTGTAATTTTTACTAAGTTATATAAAAAGCCACAACTATGAGTTCCTAATTCACTTCATATACGTCTACTGAAATGTAAGATCAACAACTATGTTTCCATTATAGTACGTTTGGAATTATCGGGCGTGAAACCAAAACAGTCACCGTGAACCAATAAGTATACACGTATGTTTCTTAAGAGGGCTGCCTGTTTCAGATATCTGGTGAGAGCAAGGGTTGGAATTCACAAGTTAAATTAACAATAATATGGCTCAGCATCTGTAGAACCTACATATGTGCCACCTCTGGCTTCTGTGTTCATCTCGGTGCGGTCTACATTGCTACAGGATCTTTTAAACTTTTTTCAATAACCCGAAAACTACGAGTAAATGCTCTCTCAAAAAAGGGGAGGGGGAAAGCTCTAAAACTCATATTTACAAACGTTCTCGAACATTTCTATCCGTGCAGCAATGTTCTTATCTTCTCAACGCAGGTAAGCGATACTGTGAAAGATGATTGAGGAACGCTAAATAAAACTAATCTGAACCTTGTTCTCGTCGGGTCTTTGGAATAGGCGACTTTCTTGAGACCGTTAACGAGCGAGGTGGTGTAACGATAACACGTTGGTCTCGCAGTCGGGAGGACCTGGGTTCGATCCACGGCTCCGGCCATCCTGATTTCGATTTTCCATGGATTACCGAAATATCGCTCCAGGCGAATTCTGGGGTGATTCCTCATCAATGACTATGGTCGACTCTTCTTCCATTTCCTGTCGTCGTACTAAGTTGTGTGTCGCCGTCTCTAATCATCTCGCTGTCGACGGGATGTATAATACTCACTTATTTTACCTTGCTGGCCGTTCACGTGGGGAAAATTATAATTTCATATTAGTAGAAAATAGTGTCAGTTTTTCAGACGTTATTTGGGAGTAGATTATCCGTTTACAAAAAAAAAAAAATAGCTCAGCCAGTTTTCCCCATAATGTCGTGTCAAAGTCAAAATTTATATATTTCTACTTCGTGCACTCAGCGAAAACTAAAAAACATAATGAAATTGTAATTCACTTCACGACACCCGCACACGTTAAAGATGTCAGGCAAGAAGCGCTCCTAACAGCTAGGCCTTGAGCCCTGGCGAGGTTGACATGAGCAGAGTATGGATAAGTTTAATTCCACTACAGGTTAAAAATAAAATGTATTTCCTTATGGGAGAGTTTGGCACAGGAAAAAATTCTGCCGCTAGTTTCGCTGCTATCATAAAGGACCAGAAAAGTACGAAAATGTAGTGAAATTATATTTAAACACGCTTGAAAATGACAGAAGTCAATAAAATTAATTTAAAAGTGAAAATAAACCAATTTCGCGTTTTAAATGATCAGTAACTTAGAATTCAGGAAAGCTCTGTGATTCGCCAGTTTGCACACCTTACCGAAACCAGCGCTCAAGCGGCAGAAATTTTCCATGTGCCAAACTTTTAACATTGATGTTTTTTAACCTATTAAGCTTAATATGAGCGGCGCTATAAGGGTGCAAAATACTAGTCCCACCAACATGCTGGGGCGGACCTACTTACCATTTGAGTCATGTTGAGGTCTTCGTCCTTGTGTAAGGCTGTACAGCTGGAATGTTGGATGTTTGCCACAGGACATGAAGGCTCGATTTAAGTCGCCATATTGATTATTTTTACTTTTCTCTTTTTTTAATTACTATACGGAAAATGTTAAATCTGCGGCTATACCGTGAATTGTGTTTACAATTGCGCTGCAGTACAGGTACAGTCTGTTCACGTTATGCTGAGCACTTCCCAACACTTTAAATATACAACATATGAATTTTATTTGGGCCAAATAAGTTAAGAGTTTTTAGATTGGGGGAATGTTAACATTGTCTTTTTTTTTGTTCCAGGGAAGTTTTCATGTAGAAAATATTCGAGATGATTGATAAATGGCTGAAAGAAAAATTTAAGCAGTGCTAACTTTACCATGAAAAGTCGATATTGTCATTTAGCTGTTAACGTATAACTGCGCCGCAATTAGTCAGGGCATTTTTGTTAGTAATTCCCCTGACTGATTGCGACCTAATTTTACATTACCAACTCAACCCCCAGGTATGTACCGTATCACAAAGTAAATACAATTTGCGGTGCACTCGCCGATTTATATTTTCTCCTTTCAGAATGAAAAAATAAAAATAAAAAATAAAATGCAATGTGGCGGATGAAACCGAACTTTAATCATACCCCTAATGCTAGCCTTCCGCAGGGGACCCCAGGAAATGATAGTGTGTTTCTTGAGGGATTATCCTCGTGTGCTTCCATGCCTAAGTGCTCTGAATACCAATGTGAAGAAATTCAGCGAGCAAGGGTAACCAGCAGGAGGCATCTCGGTTCTCTCGTGACATTTGTACCGGCTGGCAAACGGCAATGTTCGTCAAAGTTTCCAGCATGCAAGAACTGAAAGTCCACCCCGCCGGGATTAGAACCCAGTCCCCCGTGTAGGAAGGCGAGTGGTCTGACCACTGTCACAGCCCCGCGAGACCCACAAAATCACCGCTGATATCACGTGGGAACAAGCTTAGTCCCACGGACACAGTTATGAACGAGAAGACTCCTGCCCCCCTGAAAAAAGCTTATTGGCCACTACGAAATATTTTGTCATTATGTATCTTACAAAATTTGTTTATAGTGACCACAAAAAAGTTTTTCTGTCCCCGATAACATTTGCAGCGACTACAAAAGTATTTTGTAACCACTGCAAAAATTTTTGGTGAGGTCTATATTAACAAAATATTTTGTAGCTACCACAAAAAAAAATGTTTTTTTCTGGGACATAGGTGGTTCCAGGATTGTGTTTACCAACCATATGCTGAAATAAATAAGGGCATTATCAGAACGGTTAAAGTGAAGTTAGTGAAACAATGGGACTCACGGGAGTATTCCGAATAAACCCCTCTGTAACTGGCTACCTTTCATGACATCGGCGTCATTGGCTATGTTTTTTTTTGGGAGGGAGAGGCAGATGCATTTTATATAAAACCACATTTTAAATACAACAAAAAAGTTCATTACTATTACATCCAATCACGTCAAGATCAAACAAAAGTTTAGTCATTAATATGTTGCCCATGAAGTCCGAATATAATATGACATTTTACATTTTTCAACAAAAAAAAATCGAACACAAATTTAAAAGTGCAAATTATTGATAGTGACTTAGCAAACGCTGTATCAACCCGTACACCAAACGACACCGTGTTCCATGCCTTTTCCTGGTTAGAAAAATCCGAAATCGTGTCGTCCAGTAAATGGTCTGCCGAACCTTTACGGATGACATGAAATGAGGACCTATATGCAGAATTAACGGAATACGTAGGATGGTGAAAATGTGGGTACCCCGAGAAAAATCGCCGTCCAACGGCAACTAGCTGGAGCTGAACGGCATTAAATGAGTTAGGAGAAGAGACGATTAACATACACCAATAATAATAATAATAATAATAATAATAATCGTAGAAGATGAGTGCATTAGGGAACCACGGAACTGACTGATTGAATCTCAGCTAGGCGTCATGAGACCAACACACGATTTGTTGCAGATTCATGTATCAGACCCGCACTTTGGTAGAGAGGGTATAAGTGGTTCAATATAGAATGATTATTTGTGACACCCTAGCTACTGTTTTTCATTTCAGGTAATTTTTAGTATCCTGCCATTTTATAATGTATAATTGTATACATTTTACCGTTAGGGCTACTCAAAAATTTATTTCTGAGACCACAATAAATATAATTTTTTTATTGTTTTAGACACGATGATCTTCAAAATGCTCATTTTATCACGAACTACTTACACAGCTCTACTGCGTGTGTATGCGATTGCTGCAACTCCTCCTTTTTTTTCATTTGGCAGGAACTTCAACCGCTAATACGTTGTTAAGAAACGCCCATGAAACTGCCACAAGTCCTGCGAGTCCAACGTGTTACCGTTGTGCCAACTCGCTAGATGAAGAAGAGTTAGAAAACGGTCCGAAGACACTTAAGGTTGCCGCCTGCCCGAGCAGTGCGCACAGCTTCGGCCCACACACGTTAATTCGAAAACTGCTTAACGTACACGAATGACGTCTGATTAGGAATAGTATTCAAAGGTCGACACACGTTCGTATACCCATTTCAGGTTCACGACTACTCATAAAAGCATACTTTCTGTCAGCCGGAAGTTACAAAAACGGGTGCTATTTACGGTCTTGTTAAGGTACAGAAGTATTGAGGTTTCATATAGGTGTGTACAGTACACCTTCATCAGTAACAATACATCATAAATTTGTAGAATCAGCACTGAAGGTCTCATAGAGGCGAGTAGTCAGCGAAGAGATTGCACGCCACTTCAGAGACTTGTGCTTAGAGGTCAGACTGAGGCGTGATACGTGCACTGTATCGTCCTTACAGCTCACGCATTTCCAGGCCTCGAAAGCGCACACTGAAAAAAATACTTATTATAGTCACTACAACATATTTTGTTAAAATGGTCCCTACCAAATTTTTTTGTAGTGACCACAAAATTTTTTTTGCTGTCCCCAATAAAATTTTACAGTATCTACAAACAAATTTTGTAACCACTACAAAATAATTTGGTGAGGGCCATATTGACAAAATATTTTATAGCCACCACAAAACAGTTTTTTCTGTGCAAAATACATCCATGCACACATGCGGCCACCTCACGGGGAATCATACATTATCTTTTCTATGGTTAATTTCCATCTTCCGCTGGTTAATGATTTGAATATTTCTTTATGACATAGAAAAGCACAGTACAATATAATTTATTTTACAATTTATTTCTGAGGTCGCTATGAAATGTATTTATAAATTAAAATGTTGTTTACAGCACAGTTACAAATAAACGGATTTTTTACAACTCTATTATGCCACTGAATGATTAATAAATTAGACACTCAGTATTTGTTTTAACTTTCAAAATGTGACAAAATTTTTAAAAGTTAGTTTTGAGGGAAAATTGAAGTCGTATGTTACGAAATTCACATTAAATTATTTTAACTTTTTTACTTTGGTGAACATTCTTGTTTGTACGAGTACATTTAGAGCCAAATTTGCGAAAGCTATTTGAAATGTAATGTGAATTCTCTGAGTAAGTTTAATTTAATTCGGAAGTAAAATAAAATTAATATTGAAAAGTGACTAAAACATATTTTATATATATTTTACTTATCTTACGTAATAATAAAACCTACATATATATTGCACCTGAACAATCAAATTTCTCATAATACTAGATGACGCAAAGATGACGACACAGAAAAATTAATTTGATTTTTTAGACAAGTTCTACGCTACATTTTGACGCCTTACACTTGGTTTTTCGGGACTACACGATTCTAAAATGGCGAATGTCCATTTTTTTGCTGCGAGAATCTTTGAAACATTGAATTCCGAAGACAGTTTTGTGAGTGTTGAATGCCTCTCGCGTTGAACGAGAATTGACAATCGACGCCGGTCACTTCAATCCAATTTCTTTCAACGGGCACCACTGCTTCCATGAATTCTGTGTTCCGCCAGAATTCAATCCCTTCAAATGGCCGAGAGTAGATGTACAAACTCCACGTCTATCACAAGAATACTTCATACTGAAGCGCGCGTGTGTGTCATCATTGAAGACAACAACGTCACCATATGTAAAAGTAGTCGTAAAATTATGGCCAGGAGAACACATTACTTCGATTAAGATATTTGATCGTTACTTGACAATCTTTGCATTCTCTTTCTAATATCGCCATACATATACAATACCAAGGTGTGGATTGGTCTTGATAAAGCATGGTTTACGTTATTTAAAGACATGACTCTTAGCGACAATGGCTTTCTACATGATGGTCTACAAAATAAAAAGTAGATGAAAGTAATTGAAAAAAAAATATTTTGTAATAAAGTATCCAGTACGCCACTGCAAATTGGATACATTGTATACGTCAGTGTATAACCACCGATGGAAAGCATTTTGAACATTTGAACTGAATACGGCAATGTATACCGACGGTCAAATTAAATTTGCTGAAATAAATTGTCTGATTATTTGCAGAACATTCTGAGACATATGGCTTTACACGGATGTCTGAAATTTACTGATTCTGTAGTGTACAGTTGTTGTTTCAAGCAATATTTAGTTATCTCGCGACATTAATCTTAGCTTACAACTTATATAACTACCATCAAAGAAATGCCTGCCTTGCGAAGTGCAAAGAAATAACGAGTCTGTTTACAGTACACGTTGAATCTTTATTCAAAGCCGATGTAAAGCATAGGCAGTGATTTGTTCGTGAGAACAAGGGTGTTTTTATCACGGATTTACTTTGATATGCTAGATTTAGGGGTGACGGCGGGGATAAAAGGGAAATGAGATGAATGTGTGCTTGTTCAAAAACTGGAAGTTTAAGTGTAAATAGTTTATTATCAGTAGAAGTGGAAGAAACAAGTAGCTGGTTGTGATGGGAAAACAACTTACAAAGAATGTATTCCAATGGCGCCCGAAAATAAAAGAAAAAAAAACGTAAATGGGCGTGGAATGAATAATACTCAAAACCAGATTTTTGTTTGGGTGACTACAGTACCAATACGAGATTAAATGGTAAGTGAATACAAAATCAAGAGTGATGGAAACTATAAGAGTTTACAGTTACGCGATTAAGTCAAACCAAAAAAATTTTTTTTACAGTATTAAATAACTGAGTTGAGTATTTAACATATGAAAACTTAAATTTTTAAACACTGGTATGGCATTTATAGGTGATTCGGAATAAAGTGAACACTCAAAAAAGCCCTGATTAATTTCTATTTCCTGCCAGTTTATATCTTTCCGCCGATGTAAACACAAATAATGCCACGTGCTTTTATTTACATACGGTCGTGCAATGTTTACAACTACATTAAACTGCTCCGATAAATTTTAGCTACAATATCTACTCATTATATGCCCGGGGGCTGAATGTAAGATATAAAAAAAGTTATCATAGTTATAAATACCTGCGAGTTAATGTCTGGTTTCTGTCCATCGACTAATCTAAACAACACGCGCTATTGCCGTTACACATCTCGTAAATGAGGGCATATTTTATTTGAATTTGTAACGCAAAACCGCCACTACAACAGACATGACACACGCTATTCAATAATTCAAGTTTCGTTCAGCTCTACTGCCACGAACAACGACGACGCACTTCAGAAACAATAATTAACGTATTTTCTTAACATGTGAAATAAAAAGTATGTTGTTTTTAGACTGGCAAACGTAAAACATAATATACAGATTATCGATGGTTTCACATCATTTCGGCAATGATACTCAAAGTAATTTCCAATACTTTTGAATGTGGATATACTCAAAACGGGCAAACGCACGCAAATTATGCAACCAAATATGCAACTTGGCGGCGAGAACCTAACTCTGATGCCACATGTTGGTA
>PNEQ01016380.1:26460-46196 GCA_003012365.1 Medauroidea extradentata
GGTCGAGTTCGTCATATGTTCTTTCACTAATGTTGTATTCAAATAGGAAAATACACGGAACTACGTACAATAAATCGCTACCAACCATACAAGCAGTAAAGTAACTCTTGTTAGTGGTGATGTATATGCAGTAACGGCTAGTGATTTTTTTCAAAGGTTAAATCTTTAGTGCTCACTTTATTCCGAATGGCCTATAGCTGCTTATGTGTAAGGGCAAAAAAGGAAAATTATAAAAGTAATAAATATTAAATGAAAACTTTGTAGTCCTTTAATAGTAAGATACCCAAACATACAATAGAAATGGAGTACAAAACAAATCCTGCCAAGAACGAAAATTAATATATTGCACTACAACATGTTATCAAAGTGATAAAACATTATGAAAGTAGGCCGTTGTTGTGCCGAGGTCGCGTTGCGAAATTAAATTGCCGAAATATATTATCTGTCTATAAAACGTGAAAAGATCCTCGTTTCACAAAGTTCTAGCCGCGGGAATGACCAGCAGCGATGGTCCAAGTAGATAAGAGTTACGCTCCTATTAGAAAATTATTATTTGTTTAACATTACCGCACTTATAATCTGAGTAGTTGCCTTCAAATTTTAATACTGTAACTACAAAAGGTAAGTTATTATCTAATATAAAAATTCTCGTGTCACAGTGTTTGTTTCCATACTCCTCCGAAACGGCTTAACCGATTTCAATGAAATTTTGTATATACATTCGGTAGGTCTGCGAATAGGTTTTAATCTATTTCATATTCTCCTAAGTGCTATTGTTTAATAAATATTTTTAATTTAATAATTTTAGAACCCGGTCGATAACTGTAAGTGAGATGATCAGTTATCCCCACGAGCTGATACCAGTCTATCCCCATCAGGTGTCGCTGCTCTATTATTATTATTTATCAATTTCTTTATTATTAGACCTCTTCCACTTGTGTACCATATCCTTACACACTTAAGTTATTTATGTGACAAAACAACGTTTGTCTGGGCAGCTAGTTTCTTAATAAAAACATGGTGCGTGTCAATGTTTGTAAAATAAATTTTATTGTTTCATGTCCCACGAATATTCTAAAATAAGTTAACAAATGTTGTACGCTTCTGTTAAATTCATTGCCGAAGAGGACTATTTACGAACCTGCAACAAACGTGTATCAAATAATTACTACAAATAAAACAATCTTCAAATTTCTTTCAGCTATGGTAGTGAAAGACAGAACAATCCATCATTCAGTAAACTGAGTGTGCAAGAATACAAAAACTTAAAGTATATTTTTTGCCACCGTTTCCCACTAACGTGCTCATATTTTTGACAGTGTAAGGACTAGTGGCAAAAAAAAAAAAACAAGTTACCGAGCTGACATCACGAGAAGAAGACAGAGACAAAGAGAATACTGGAGAACATTCTGAGGCATGGCAGCTCGGTGAAAAAAAATCCCCAAGGAAGAGCACAGGGTAGGAATGACAGAGTTGTCCCAAAACGTGCATTGAGCAGATTGCATCAGGCATCAAATGCAAGGGTGGTGCAGAATGTGGAAAAAGGAAAGGGATTACGGAGAGATGGAGAAAGCTTTCGGATTGATGGCAGAGGAAAGCGACAATGTTTAAGGTGGTTGTCTAGTTGAACGTATTTCTCACGTTCGATGCCAAGAAGTGCGGAAGCTATAAGGACGACATATAAAGCGAATCACGCCTCACCCTCCCTGGCTTCTAGGAGCTAGTCACTGAATAGGCATGGGTTGAGATACTGGAAAATCGCGGGAATAGTCGACTGTTTACTAGGCTCCAACGTGACGTAGATAACACTGAATGTTTGGTATCTACATTGGCTATCGTTTATTTGTAACATTTTTGTCTCTCTACAACAGGCCCAGTTAGAACTGCACAGCTTGGACACACAGATTGTGTGATTTGACTCAAAACTGTTCACACGTGTCACGGTTAATATACTACAGTTTATTGGAGACAATCTTAAATATTTTCGCGATTTTCCAGTGTCTCTAGGTATTGTTAAAGGTAGATGTGTATTGTACACACCTATCTCTTTTAAAAAATCTTGCACCAAGATTTAACACCTAAAAATGACCGTTAAAACTCCCCGTTCTCGCCATTTTCGGCCGCTAGTAAATAAATTTTTTATGATTAATGGTGATGTGGAAATGGATATATTCACGTATAAAGTTCTTTGAACGCTATCCCCAGTCAAACATTTCTCATTTGCGATGAGCTTTTTTCGAATAATCTGGTAACGGCCGAATCTCTGCACATCGTTCGGCGGCCTGGGCAGACGGCCACCTTAATGCTGTCTGGGAATATCGAAGGTACAGGCAAAATATCAGCTTTCAATTTTGATCAGGCTGAATGAAGTCTTTATGCGAAAGCACTGCAAGTATTAATACAGACGAAAGTTTCGTGTTACAAGTAAATAATCCAGCCGTCTAGTAGTTACTACTATGTACAAGAAATTAAAACTAGTAGAAAAAGCTGAACCGATGCGACAAAATGGAATAAGGAATCGTCTGTTGAATCGCACCAACACTTACATACAAATATAAATGTACTTACACACAAATATAAATTACCTGAGCTGATGTACTGAAAATAAAACCGCAGAGTTTATTATTTTCGAGACGAAATGTTCGGTCAATCATTAGTCCGGAAATATACCCTAGTCCCCACAAATTTTCGCAAGTGGTAGTTTTATTACTTTCTGCTCTTCCAAAATGTCAAAGTGACTGACACCATAACGTTGCAACGTTTAAAATTAGAATGTTTTCAAAGACGTTTTACACTAACAGTTGCTGAAATTAAAAGCGATTTTTATATTATGTCAATTGCTTTTATAAAAAAGGTGAAACTTTGAAAACCTCTTAAATGTAAGGATTTATTTTTTGTTCATATAAAACTGCCGTTAAATTGTACTGTGTTTGTCATTCAAATTTGTCAGGAGGAGATTCATTAAATATGTTCACAAAAAATGTAAGTATTCATAAAACTTCCATAATATGAGCAAAATACGTCGGGTAAAGAATGTCTGTATAACAATCCTTAATTGTTTGATTACACACCGGTTCACATAAATTCAGTAGTGTTTGACCGTTCTGAGGAATTATTACTGTATAAATTATGTAAGATCTGTTAAAATACTAGGTCCTACAGTGAATTTGACATCTTAGGTTTATCATTGTATCGAGAACTTGTCTGACGCTGCGTTAGTAAACTAAAAAACATCAACGGTAACTGCCTTCAGACCTGTAAAAATGTATTGAAGGTATGTGTAAAGAGTAACAGGTATATATAAGAATTTTAATTCACCAGCTACAATTTTTTATGCGCTCAATGTTTTTCGAAACGGAAACTTTAAACTTTTCTTTAAATAAAAGAAAGCCAGAAAAAACTTAGTTATGCCTACGTCACGTGTACGGAGCTCCGTATATCGTGTATCAGTAGCGAAACATTGATTTCGACAGTTCTCTTCTTTGAAAAATGGTCTAAAACAGAATTATATAAATCTGCAATTTTTCAGAAGTGGAGAAATTTTTGTCAGTGCAGGTATTGAGCGCTTGTGAGGGTGACAGACGGGTATGGAGTAGTTACGGAATGCAAGGGCGGCGGGAAATGGGAAGACCCCGAGAATACCCGGCGACCAACAGGGATGTTTCCCACATTCGAGAAAAGGGAGGGGCTGCGCCGGGATGCGACCCAATATCGTGGTGTGAGACGAGAAGTCTGACCACTACGCCACTGCAGCCCACTGGTTTTGTAAAGAACGTAAGTTATTACAGCTGCAACTATGGGAACCAAATATGTCAGCTCGATTGTGCTAACGTTGCTCGCATATATACAGCCGAGGTGCTGTAGATGTTAAGTTCATGTTAATATAGCGAGTAATGTCGTCGTTCAGTATTCTTTTCAACACAAGAGCGACTGAGAACGTTTCAGAGCTACGATTGAAAAAAAAAATCGCCCCTATACGAGATAAAACTTCCCTGGTCCTCTCCCGTCTGCGCGGGGAATCTTATAAAAACCATATTACTGAACTTGACGTACGATGGGGGGTGAGGAAGGGTGGTAGGGGAGGGTGGGTGGTTGGCTAGGAGGTTATACATGTGAACAGGGTGGAAGGTTAAGTCGTCGACGAGAAATACAGCCCCACTGAACTACGAGAGGGGTGAGAGGGAATATATTGTTAGCTGCTCCTAGCCTCCGTGCGGGGCGCCGTAAAGTTGTGAACGATAAAGTCGTCAGCTGGGGGCAGATGGCGCGCTCTGATTTGACGGGCTACTGCAAGAGAGAGAGAGAGAGAGACAGAGACGGGGAAAGGAAAGGCAAAAGAGAGAGAGAGAGGGGGGAGGAGCGAGAGTTGAGTGTCCTCACCTCGCACAACTCCCGAGGGATCCGGAGATAAAGACATTTTGCGCGCGACCACTGCTCCACATATTGCCTGGTAGTTATTAACGAGCCAGCGGTGCGTGGCAAGAAAGCTCTGTCAGCACGGGGCGGCCATTCCGTCCGATATACTCGGAAATAACACATACGAAGCACGAGTCAAGAAGAAGAACATATTTCACGACGGATGGTGACCGAGAAGTCTGATTCCGATCACGTGTAGGGGTTTTACAAGTCCTTTTCCAAAAAATATCAGTGTAAGCTACCTCTCAGGTCAGTATGGCTCTTTCATGTTACAGACAGTACATCTCAGGTTATTTCAAAATTCGGAAACCGAGTACACTTCATAAACGAAAAGATATTAAAAATTTTATCCCTTTTTAAATCGTTGCTTATTAATGATATTCATACAATAATGGTAATATAAACAAATTATTGGCTTCAAACACAATTTCAGTACGATTTAAAAAAGTTCCACGAATAACCTAATCTTTGCAATGATACATGTTTCCGTGTGTGTGTGTTTCCCTAAAAACTTTTGAAGCAGTAAACAGAATTTCATCTAACTTTGTACACATATAGTACTTAGCAACCTGACTTAACTTTTATACATTTTGTTTACGCCTTTTTTCATATTTTTATATTTGGCACCATTTTAATATTTTTTTCACGATAGATATCAAAGGAACTCTTCTTTAGAATTTTATCAAACTTGGTACACATACACCACATATAAAGCTGACTTGACATTTGTGTGTTTAGTTCAACCCTTGTTCATATTTTCACAATGGCTGCCATTTTTATATTTTTAGTACAATATTACAAATACAAGTTAACATTTTTAACAATTTCATCAAACTTGGTACACATATGCTACATACACAGCTAACATTAATTTTATGTATTTAATTAATTCCGTGTTCATATTCTCAAAATGGCGGTCATTTATATATTTCTAGTATAGTATTACATATCGTAATGTGCCAGTGCTCACACAGGCACGAGGCGCGAGCCGCGCCATCCCCTTCCTCCCCTGCACACCACCTACAGACGCGGATGCGAGGTACCGGACTGCGGCCCCCCTCCCCAGGCTGGCGCTCCTGGCGCCGCGGACTGCTCAGGCAGGATTGACGTCACTGGTCCCGACTGAAGTCAACGGCCACCTGGATGAGTGGGCATCTGTCCATCACCTTTGGCAGGCATTTAGCTCAGGAATAACTGAAAGTTACTGCAGCATCAGGGATGTTCAACTTACGTCACCCAGCCCTGTCGGCGAGTTAGGAGAATATTCTGGACGTCGTCGCAGGTGCCTCTAAATATCGGCTCACTGCGAGCTGCGAGAGTGTCTGAGTGACGATTAGCCAGCGAGTGTGTGCTACTTGGAAACAAGGCGAGACGAGCAAATTAAAAGAGGCTGCGCTAGTGCAGACGATGGAGTGGTGTGAGTTAAGTGTGAGAGTAGACGAACAAGTTTGACTGTATGTAGCTGTATATTCCGAGACATCCCTATATAGAGACGTTTGCAATTGGAGGACTGAGCGAGAGAGAGAGAGAGAGACATTTAATCATTAAATACTAGAATAGTAAATTAGACTGTTAGATTATCTGTGTATAGTATCTGTAATTGTTTATTTAAAGAGAGTGGATTGCAAGCATTACATAATTAATGTAGAGTGTTTTAGAGTGTTTATAATAAGTTAATAACCTTTATTTAATAAATTAATTTAATTACCTAAGCCTTCCATTCCAAGCGAATCTGGCTGCGCCCAGGACAGCAAAATTTTTACAATATCTTTGGAAATATTTTTCATAATTTCATCAGATTTTGTACACATATAATTATACTACATACAAAACTACCTTTAATTTCTTGCATTTCATTCATCCTGTGTTCGTATTTTTTAAGTGGCTGCTATTTTAATATTTTTGCATTGTATTACATGTCTGAAGAAATATTTTTCAGAAATACACTAAACTTGGCACACATATACTACATACAAAGCTGACTTGACTTTTGAGTCTTTGATTTTCGTTTATTTTGTTCATCTGTGTTCATAATTACAAAATGATAGCAATTTTTATATCTTTAGAATAACAGGACACATAATATGTTGAAATATTTTCAGGAATACCATCAGACTTGGTAGCCTACACATACACTACTTCAAAGTTAACTTGACTTTTCTGTATTTCGTTCATCGTATAATTATATATTTTAAACGGCTGCCATTTTTCTATTTTCGGCATGTCATATCTCAGAATATATTTTAATGGATTTCATAAAATTTTTCTCCCATATACATATCAGTAAGCTGACTTGAGTTTTTATATTTCCATCCCGTGTTTATATTTCCTTAAATGCGGCCATTTTCTTACTTTTAAATTAGAATTTTTTTTCGATTTTAAATAATTCTCGTTTACATATACAGCTTGTTTGGAAATTTAACTTGACATTTACTACACATTTTGTTCACTTTATATTAATACTTTCAAAAACGGTAGTTTTAGTTGAAATAGTTTTGCACACGTTACTTTGAATTTTTTTTTAATTTCATTAAACTTAGTATCCATTTACTACTTAGCATATTGACACGACTTTTGTATATTTCGTTAAAATCATGTGTTTATATTTTAGTAATGGCGGCTATTTGTTTTAGCATAATATGATATATTTAATATTCATTAATCTTAGCACGCATATTAATTGACTGGACTTTTATGTATTTCGTTCATCCTTTGGTAATATTTTGAAAACGGTGGCCATTTATTATCTTTATGATAGAAAGACTTCTCAGCAAATTTTCTTCACCATGTTAATCAAACAGGGTCTTATTTTTGCATATTTCGTTTACCATACGTCTAATTTACTATTATTATTTAATATTCCTAGATGTGCGTAAATGTTTTTAACTTTCTGGGTTAATTTGCACCCACTTTCAGGAAAGTAGGCTTATCAGTTACGGTAATAACTTCTTGTTCTTAAATGAAAACTGCAGCACCACATCAGCCATTCAGCCGAGATATGGATCACCAGACTTTTGAAGTTTTCACTTTTTCAAAACAATATTTTTGTTCACATTAAATATTGAAATATAATCCATTATCACAGAGACTACGTGTCATTACTGTTTATCTATGCTACGTATTACATTAAATACATACAAGTGTCCAGGAATACACAGGGTACGTCTTTGATAAACGCGAATTCTGCTGAATTGAAATTAATTAAGGAAACACGTATGCAATATTTGGCCTAACGTGATTCATGATGTTTGCAGACGGCATAGAGGCGAAGATTTTAAAAAAATCATCATGAAATGACGTCAAATTACATTAAGAGGCCGTTCCAGTGTTTCAGGCGCACGTATGCAACCCGCATGAACTCCACATAATTCAAGGTGTATATTACTACCGGTATAGCAATAAAGATATTAATCATATCAACAATATATTCATGTTAAATCAAAGACACAGTCATTATTTTTGCTACGTTCGTCGAATTCCAGTGTAAAGAATGGTCGACTACAAAGTTTACAAAGCTATTTTTGGATCAAGTTGGTAATGTAACAATTTGATTTTGCAGAACGCAGAGAAAAAAAAAACTTTGTATTTGAGAAAACGCAAAGACACTGTTGATACGTATAATACTCTTATTGCTATAGTGATATTAAGATTAGCCTTGATTTATATGGGGTTGATGCGGGTTGCATACAAGAGCCTAAAACACTGGAACGGCTTCTTCAGAAACTTACACGTCATGCATAACAGTGTTTCAGGTTGCCTTCCTCTCAGAGTAAGTGAGAAATTTTGGTCAGCGCTCAACATCGAGGTCTTTAGCGCTGGTGAGGGGTGACATGAGGTGAGTATGGATCAGTACCAGAATTAAGGGCGGGGGAAAAAGGAGATCTCTGAGAAAACCCGCCGACCAGCGGCATCGTCCGACACGATTCCCTAATGCGAAACTCCGGGGAGCGACCCCACCGGGAATCGAACCCGGATCGCCTTGGTGGGAGGCGAATGGTCTGACCATTCTGTCATCGCGGCCCCCACCTTCCTCTCAGACTTTCAACACATCCACCTCCAGGTGGACAAGTGACACGTGGTAAGCAATGGCAGGCACTAACTTACTTTTGTGATAACCATTTCTAGGCTGTTGGTGGAAGATCAGCTTACCTAGCATAATGATAATTGAAATTGATATTTTATTAAGATCTCAGACATTAAATATTAATTATTATATAAACAATACCTGCAATTGCTTATTACTTAATGCAATGCATGTTTAGATTAAAATGTAGCATGAAAACACAAATTGCCTGACAAAATAACAAGGGCCTCACGAACAGAGTATAAAAGGAATGGTAAATCATAAACTCCAGCTGAACGACCTACAACCACATAATTCGTAGTTCCCTACTAGTCTCAATGCTACTGGAAGTTTCTCGAATATTTTTTTTTTGCCATGAATCAGTGTCGAATACGACGGTTTAGTTCTGAGTGCCACAAGGTAGCGGACATGAATCACAACACGCGATGCCACAAAGTTTATACATCTCGGTGCTCGGAAATCTATGCCACACAGCATTTCCTGTAAGGGGACGCAGTGGCGTAGAAATAACTTTCAGTAAAGTTGCGGGAGTTCTTTATTTCCGGATGATGGAATCTCGCCGACGACACCCAGAATATTCGTCCCACACACGCAAACACGCCCAGTGCGCGGGGGGTCGACACCGCTACGAAGTTATAAGGCGCCTCAACCTTTTGCCTTTTGAAAGAAGAACGAACAATACAAGCTTCCTAGCATGAATCCGTGCTTTGTTGATGTGAAAATCTACACACCTACATGATCAACCGAAGTTGAGATTCCCGAAAATGTCATTTCTAATAAGAATAGAGAATTTTCAAATTTTTTATTGCTTTTCGTGGCTACTAAAGTAATGCACTTAAAAAAAATCCCCGTAAAAGAAATCAATCGCACGCAACAGCTTAAAATAATTTAAATATATAGTCTTCATTAAGGAAGAAGTTAACTGTCAGTGATTATCTGTAATATTATTAATATACAGCGCGCTAATTATAAAGAGTGTTCCTGAACTACAGGTAATAATGCTGTGAAGTGATTCTCTATCCAAAACATTGTACGAATAATGTCGTACAGTAACTCTACCCTTAAAAAATCTATATTTAAAATCGTTTTAGCTTAATATAATAAGACCTGCCAAAGATTAAAGAAAAAAAAGTGTGAACGATGTACGTAAACATGAATCTGTACGATCAGTCATGTCCAGCGGGTTGCGTACCTTGCATGCAACCAAGTGCACCCTCACAAGCCTTTTTCCGCAAATACAATTCGCACTGAACGTATTCTGAAGGTGACGTGTATTGTGCATTCAGTTTGAATATTACCACTTAGAAAATAATAAAATACCTAAGGGTTACACAAACCTTGGCAGGATAAAGGCATACCACTCTCTTTTGTTCACAGAGTAGAGAATGTTAGTACTCAACAATGGCGAAGAAGCTTAAGATCTAATAAAGTATCATCAAAATTCACAGACTTTTACTTTAATCTCCAGTAAGTCTTATTATTTTCAATTAAAACCATTTTAAATGTCGATTCAGTCATTGTACGACACTGTTCGTAGAGTGTTTTCTATCACATTTTAGGTAGGGAATCACCTCACAGCGTTTGTACCCGTAGTTCAGAAACATCCTGTATATATTCCATAACGAAGAGTGTTATACGAGCCATACAAAAGCAGACGCACAGCAAAGGAGGCTTTATTAGCACGCATAAAAAACTTCAGGAACACAAAAGATTACATTTCACGCCGGACCGCCCAATTAGCGGACTGGGCGATGGGTTTGAAATGGAACTGGCCCTTAAACCAGACCCTTCAAGAATGTCCTGAGGGCCGGGATTCTCACAAATAAAGACGTAGAGAGGACGGTGGGAAATCCTACGCACGTGATGTGAAGCCATTGTCTTCTCCTCCCAAGCGACGACTTGATCGCTAACGAACTCGGCGAGAGAGCTAGGGAAGAAGCATGGACAGCCTGGCAGGACCCAATCAGCGGAGAGCTTCTGACACACATACACACACGCCCACTCTGTTCTTCGTCGCGGGGCAGGGAGCCAATGTTACGTTATCAGTCGTGGTCATTCTTGGATTAGCGCACGTATCCAGAGAGAACGTCATTGCTTGACGTAGGAGAAACACGTCGAGTCCAACGCTCTCAGAGAAAATGAGAATAATTCGGTCATCGCTTAGCAACGTGGTGTTCAGCGCTGATGAGAAGTTATATGACGTAAGTATGGAGCAGCGGTGGAATGAAGAGGAGGGGATTAACGGGAGATCCCCGAGAAAACCCGCTGACTAACGACATCGTCCAGCACGATTTACACACGCGAAAATTCCTGTAGAAGCTACGATTTTACAACCGTTAACTTAGACCGTCAATGTGTTAACATAAGCAACGGCATATGTTGAGGAATCATCCCAAGATTTCCCTGGAGTTATTTAGGGAAACCTCGAAAAGTTGTAATTAGAATTACCTGATTTGTATTCGAACCTGGATCCTCTCAAATATTTTCCCATTGAAGTACCACTGCGCCACTTCACTCATAAACTAACACTTGTGCAGTTGAACAAAGACAAAGGACATTTATCATTAGTCGCACCGAACATAATATAGGCAACACCCGTGGTAACGTAAGATTGCGAGCCTCTTGTAGGTATTGTGTCGAAGAATTTCTTGCGGTCCGCAGACATTTTTAAACGAGTATTATTATCTCTACCGATATTCCACTACCCTAAACTTAAACTTATTATAAAATATTAAATATCATGATTTTGTTATTTATCCGTTTAAATTTCACAGTGTTTTTACTTTCGGAAAGATTCGTTATTAGACTGCGGTAACACGAACTTAAATAGTTGAGCCCGGCAACACTTCCGCTGCATACAGTAATGCAACCTGGTTCCAACCACTGTCGAAATGGTATCTGGATCCTTAATGCGTAACTATGATAATGGTCCTTACATCTGAGAAGGGTTATGACCACTAGTATATTCGGTTCAGACAATACCAGTTACAATGAACATAGAAAAATTAGAAATAAATTTCCTTAAAAGCACGATAAGAAAAAAAAACTGCATTAAGAGTGAGAACGTACGTTAAGAGTTGAAAATAACATAAAAGAAAGTAATAAAAAACTAGGTGGCAATAACACTTGCGTAACACTATTAAGAATGAGGGATGTTGGTTGAAAACTTAAGAAAATAACGCAGCATACAAATACAAGAGACAGTCAAAGTAAACGGCAGTAAAACCACGTACGGTAATCAGAATTGTTACTGAGTACAAACAGGTAGTTAACACAGCACGTTAACAAATTTTTAGTATAGAAATAACCGCGATTCTGCTTTAACAATAGGTAGAATTGTGTTAATTTATTGTCATATTTGTTATTTTCAATTAGACATCATTCGACAGCATCTGACACTTGATTTCTCAACCGTCATGTAGAAAACAGCCTCTCACAACTCAAAAGCAATTATTCAGAACCTAAAACTTGAAATCATATTACATTATTTACACCAACTATGTGAACTTTACACCATTCAGAAATACTATTCAAAGAGATTCTAGACTTTAGCAAAGATTCTCACTTTTAAATGACAGTATATTATTACTACATAGAATTTTGTAAAAAAGCATAACAATTGTGTTTCTACAAACACTGTGGCTGCTACAACCATCCTGGGGGTTTTTCTTCAGGTCCACGAGTTCTATCTTCGTTGAACAAACGAGAAATAAAGGGTGGCAATTTGTTTATAAGTTGAGAGTACAACTCCTTTACAGCGCGGCACAGCATTAGGCGGCGACTATTAAAAGCACAAATGTTTTGCTTCCAGCTGTTCAGACAACATTTCCTTTATTCTTATGTTCTCTACTTGCTAGTAGCTGAAGCCGTGCGCACTTTGAAATAACTGTAATAGTTTCCGAAAATAACGCCTTCTCCTGCCATAGCTTTGATCGGCAGGTGTTTTGCGGTGTTTATACCCGACATACCGGAGCCAATGAGGGTGCGTCCAGATGCCGGTAGAGTAATGGACGAACGTACTTCTTGTCGGATAATGCAGCTAGGTCTCACCAGTGTGGCAAGAGTGCAGCGAACTAATTTTTAACTTTCTCTTGCGATACATCCAAAGAATTTCAAAGCTTTCACTGTAAATAAAATATTAGCAAGGAAAACACGAGCTTTAAGAAAGTAAGTAAGGTAAATTGTTTTCGATACGTCAACGATAGAGTTCCTATACATTTTTAGGGAACAAATATTCACTGACGAAACCAGACTTTTATTGTAACAATACTCAAATTTGTCCGATTTACAAGCTGAAGCAGGAACAGAAGACAAGTATGCGTGGGCTAATATAAACAAAATTTCATACTTATGGAAGCCCGTAGTGCTTTTAAGTGAAAATAAAACTAGTCGCGAAAATGTCGAGAATACAAGAAGATGCCTTTTACTATTAAATGTACTCTTGAAATTGCAGGAATCTTATATACACGCTAATTTGGAAATGCTTACTGCCGGAATTGTTGCACTTGCCTTCAAAATCTTTAAGAGAGTATAGAATTTAAATAAATCAACCAAAATTATTCTAAAAGTGTATACAAATGAAAATGACAAAACTGAAAAAAAAAAAAAAAAAAAACGACAATCCTAGATATATTTTTTTTTCAAATATGTGACAAATATTTTACTAAAACTGTGTATTATATTTTCCACCGCTTTTAAATGTAAGGAATGTTAGTATCATTGATAGTTTACAACCAGAAATCAATCACGCATGCAATACGTGGTCATAATGATGCAATATAACTGTTCCCTAAGTAAGTTTGTCTAGACCGACTTATAAAAACTTGCTGGACACAAATAGTGAGTTCAGAGTTAACTTATGCACCAGGCCCCCAAGGTTTCATTCTCGTACCTTTCGTAACTTAACATGATATCAAGTGATTTGCGGATACGAACTGTACCATGCGTTTTAGCAACCAAAACTTAGCAGAGAACACTCTTTAGTAAAGAGTCGCCAGGCCCAGTTGACGAGAAAATTCACTTTATTTCTAAAAAAAATCTGGGAAGTGGAAATGTGAAGTGAGGTTGTTTGTAGATACGGACTGCACAACGTGAATTAGGGATTAAAACTAAGCAGCAAACACTCTAGTAAGAAGACACTGGGTTCTTAGTTTACGAGATAGGTCCAATATCCAGAACGGGAATGTAGTGTCGGTTGTTCCCACTAGCGTGTCATTTTCCTCGTAAACAAAAGGCATGAAGATTTCTTACCAAGGAATATGTTCCTTTTAGTTTTGGCCATAGATTCATGACTGGCAGTCCGTATCCACAAATTACCTTACTTTTTACTTCCTCTTCGCTGGTTTTTTTTTTTTTTTTTTTTTTACTTTTAATGGAACTTTTTCTCGTAAAGTAAGGACTTGGCGACTTTTTACCAAAGAGTAGTTTCTACTTAGTTTCATATCAGCTCCACTTAACACAGTCCGCCGTGTACGTGAATCACCCACATTGACAGAAAAAATTTTGTAGGAAGTCGTCCATGCCAAATTATTTTATATAAGACACAAAATAATTTTTTAGTGATCACAAAGTTTTAGTGGTGACCAAAAAATCTTCTTTTGCTGACCTTAAAAAAATCTGCAAGGTGAATAAATACCAACATAATAATTTAGTTGCCACAAAGCATATTTTTCGGTGCTGCGGCACAAGAGATCAGGCAGGGCGTGACACAGTACCAACCTCGAGAGGAGCGGCTGCCACCGGTGTTGGGCTCGGTGGTGAGCTGCTTGCTCTTGCTCCAGATGGTGGACACTATGACGGTGTAGCAGGCGGATATGATGAGCGCTGGACCCACGAACAACGTGAGTGCCACCAGCGTCATGTACAGCTGCCACTGCCACGGCTCCGAGAAGTCGATCCAGCACTGCAGCCTCCCTGCGGAAACACCACCACAATTCCGGCTCACATCAATCTTCAAAGACCTCTCTCTACGTTCACCAATAAAAGTTGTCAACGTCAAAGTGGGCAAGCACATTTTGAAGGCATTGCTCAATTTTTCATTTCACCCCAATTGTGGTAACTTAATTAATATTCGCACACAAAATATAATCATCCGACGCTGCTATTACCAATTTTTTATTCGTACAAAGACACTATGAGTGCTTTGACGTTACGAACATTGGGAATACAGTCATTAAAGTGAATCATCACGAAACTATGAAAGAAGAACTGTGAGCTTCTGGCACTTCCTCGGATCCGAAGATATTCGTTAGAATCTCATTTTAGCTAGAGAACCTAGATTAGGAACGATATAACCAGTACAGTTAAATGTGGAGACAGAGATTAATAAGTTGATGAGACGATGGAAAGGAAGCGAGTCTGCCTAAGCAGAGAAAATATTTGGAGGGTAACTATAACAGCCAAGTGCAGACTTTATGTGAATTATATGGCCCGAATTTGACGTCGAATTGATCAACGTGATCCGATAGAAAAAACAACATTTAACGGAATGTCTATCCATGAGGATGTATATCGGACTGTTGTAGTCAATCGCGATTTGAGAAGTCGTTGGCTACGCTCAGCGACACGTTAGCAGTGTGTTTTAAAAATATGAGTAATGATAGACGTGTTCCATTTTCTTATGTGAAAACTGTGGACAAAATCCCTCTCACCCAAAGAGCCTTGCCTACTAACTCAGCTACATTTGAATTTTTATGCGATTAAAGTTTTGAAATATGCTATCGGAATTTCTGTAATTGTACATTTTACACAGATTAGCCTTATGAAAGCTATCCACTGGTTAGGCATTACGCTATAGGATTTGATAACTACTCGGCTTGACCAGATTCTCCAGAACGCAGATGCATCCACTCGGATGCATCGATGGAGGCAACACTGGACGTCACGGTGTACAGTCTGTTGTTGTGTACAACCGATGGTTGGACATCCTCCCAACTATGATACAACGTAAGTGCCGTAATTAGCTCTGTGATGAAGAAGTAATTGGTAAGATACAGTATTTCGTTTCCTTGGAATAGAGTTTGGATCATTAATTAAGTATCAGAATGTAATGGCTAACACGAACTTGATAGACAGCTAAATGAGAGGTTGCCTGTCACGTTTGCGTGGGAACTGGTATGCTTCTATCTAAATCCGACTGATACCAGCTGAAGAAGTTAATAGGTAGCCTATATAGTAATGCCTTGAACTTTTAAAGATGAAAGAAGAATTAGGCGCCATCA
This sequence comes from Medauroidea extradentata, assembly GCA_003012365.1. Lineage (NCBI taxonomy): Eukaryota > Metazoa > Arthropoda > Insecta > Phasmatodea > Phasmatidae > Medauroidea > Medauroidea extradentata. The sequence continues at coordinate 42,181 of PNEQ01016380.1, forward strand.
CATAGTTTTCGTAGTTATAAATGGTATATAGGCGGTAACATTAAAACATATAATTTATATTATTGTAGTTGATATTTTTCTGAAGACGTAACATGTTCAGAGTTAACTGTTACCTATAAGTGATTACAAACAGTAAAGGGCCATAATAGAGATTTAGCTATAACCTTAATTTTGAATTTTGAAACTAATGTTAGAAAATGGTGCTCCTGTAATATTTTATTTCGGATTCAATCCCCATGAGTGGACGTTCTGAGGCCATAGGCACACGGGAGCATTTTGTCTGATAACTTTACCTACGTGGTACATACAGAGAAAGAAATGGTTTTGTAAGAAAACTTAGTTACACCTTTCGCTACGTACAATGTATTGCTCTCGGACTGGATCGTGGTTGTGTAGGATACATCTTTTACCTCTCGCGTGCTCTAAGTCTGTGTGATGGACTTCCACACTCGTAGCTATCTCCTCGGCACTACAACGCCAAACAATGTGTCAGGGTCTGAAAGGAAGATGTGAACACTGTAACCGCATCCGAATTCAGTTCAACACTTCCGACATGGGGCTGCTTTCACACGACTGCAGAAACGAAATTACTCATAAACAGGATCCAGCACGCATAATACACAAAGTGGGTTTTGAAAAGGTAGGCAGCTATAAAAAAAAAGAATGTCGTTCCGGACCAATGCGTACGTCATTGCATCCAGACGTGAGAAATGTTTACCCGAAGTATTATTATTTTTTTGTCAAAAAATGTGAACCAGACGATCAACCGAGGCACCCATTTTTATATCGACAACTGAGGTGCGTTTAGCACAACTTTCGTTTCGACGAACTCATAAACAGAATTGTGATAAAAATAATGTTAGAAATGCTGGGTAAATGGGCATGTACTATAGCTGGTTCGCTTTTATACGGCCACTTGGCCAATTTTGTCGCCGCTTTCATACTGATGTACCTATATTTTTATTTTTTCTGCATATACCAACTCGAATCCGTTTTCTGGTTTGAATGTATTAGTTGGCAACAGTTAATACTGACCACTACATTTTTTGTTTATTTCATATTGCTGATTGTCAGCTACTCGGCTATGGCGTATGTTCATGAATATAGTTTGGAGTGTTTCTAATGCGAGTTATGTCATAATTAGTAGTGGCATTCCGTTCTCGTCTGAAGAGTGTTTTCTTTTTGTACATTGGAACGATGGGTGCATCTGTAATATATTCGCAAATAGACGTATCTCTAAAACACACTCCACCAGCAACGTGGTATAAGTGCCTATTTTGACAAATGGAAGTTGTACCTTCAGAACAATTTTTAGCATAAAACCTTATATAAAATTATTTAATATTTGACGAAATAATTGTTTAATGCTTTAATAATTTTTGTTTTGTGTATAAAATTTTTCTATGTACTTGTTTCATCGAGTAACTCGCATATCTACATGTATTGTGATGAAATGTGTGTACTTGTAATAGTGTATCAATTATAGTCTGGCAAAATGTAACTTCTGTCCTTGAAATATAATACAAGCTTCTCTTTCGGTTCTGTTGTATTTGTTTATATTGCTAAAAATCGGAACGTTAAACACAAGTAAAGCATTACTGTACAAATAAAAAATATCACATTCTACAATCCATTTAATTGTATAGCTGTCCAGTATATAGTTACACTTAAACATTGTTCTAAATATTTTTCTTATATTATTGCAACAAAAATCAGAAAATCAAATTTATACACCTACACAAACATATTTTAAAAATGTTAACTAAAATTACTTGACTACCGTATATTTATGTTCTGAATAATTGGTACCCAACGCGATAATTTAGGCCTACAGTAATGTATTACAGAACGAGAGCTATTCAGTTATTAAATTTTAACAGTCACAACGTTCAGCATTGCATTTGTACCACTCGTTTATTTTTTACCACTTCATAATTAAAATTTATTCTGTACATTTCAGGAGTAGTTTTTATTTAAATTTAAACCATAAATCATATTTCTATTAAAATTATTCTTGCGAACATTTGACACCCAAAGTTTGTCTGTACCTATGTGTCTATATTACTACCGTTTGTATTACAACTTCGTTTAAATATAGGAAAGGAAATTTATAATACCACGCACTATTGTTACACATATTTTTTGAAATGCAACTTATTTATTACAAAAAAGTTACTTTTCTGTGTTGAATAGCATATAGGCTATAGTTTAAGATGCATTATACGGCCTGTTAGGAAACACTCCCCAAATATTTCCGGTGGGTAATCATTGTGGAAAATTGTGACAACTATGCATTGTATGTAAGTATTGTATGTATTATATCTCTCTCAACCTGTAAGGGCGATATCATTATTTTCACAAGGTATTGAAACGGATTTAAATAAAACCACGATGTTCTGAACACTGTTGAGTGTTATCGAGAGCTAAGTCATATTGAAAAACAGGGTCAAAATCATTTGCCAACATAGATAAATATGGTTGAATATCCACTAATCGCATTCTTTTGATTTTACGCCGTCATGTACTGCGGATTTTTAAATCGTCGTACTTAGTACATTGGGCTGATTAAAAAAGTAAATGTTATTTTTTAGTACTAGAAAAAATTTAATAATAGATACAGTGGAAATTATTTAATACAAACCTGAAGGGACCTACATTATTGCAATTTGTAGTAACGAGGTTTGTATTAACACGTGTTTACGAAAACTCTGAACGTTGTGTAAACATATTTCCAAGATGTTTAGTCACAAAATACGAACTTTTATACCACCACCATGACTTCATTTAATTAAACATGAAATACTATGTATAGGGTAAATTTTTATTGAGCATTAAAGTTATTACATTTGATTTCTCGCCTAATTCCAAAGGAAAGAGAAACCCACTCTGTTTTAATGAGAACATTGTATTAACAGGGTTTGTATTAACGAGGATCTACTATTTTACATTATTTATTTCCATTTTACAAATATGTCCTTGTTTTAGAATAATATACTTGTTTATATTTGAAATTTGTTCAATATTTGCAATGTTTGTATTTCTAGTATATATTTTTCGTAAGAGATAAAAATCATCACTGTAATAATGATGTAACACGCTCCTCACATTGCTTGCGTGGACAGACTTTTCAGACATACTGTGGAGCGATGTAATTGAGGGAAGATGCTGTTAAACTCCAGCGAACACGAACACACGCCTGCTGTAGTTACGCGGCTATTGAAATTTCGCCCTAAGCTTCTACTTGAAAGCAGTTTCTAAGCAGTTAATCGACCCATACAAACAGTGGATGCAGTAAAGGCACAGAAATTGCGTGTTAGCGCCGTTAGGAACTGAGGAAGAAACCCCTGTGCTATTCAATTTTGTGTGCATATGACAGAGAGTAGCTACAGGCTGTAATCTTTCAAGAGCACTTCGAAATATGAAACACTTTGGGCCTTTCCGCACGAAGTAAGATTATGCAGCTTAGTAATACGAAAGCTCGCTAATTTTAGCTTATCTAACTACCTAGCTTCGCAATAAAAAAAAAGGGGCGGAAATAACACTGCGTACATTACATATTAACATTTTAAAGTGTGTAAGTATGTCATACACCACGCCCATTTAAATATTTATTAATGTCCATCAAATATCAAATATTAACCTCTTTCCACTAAAAAACAAAAAACAAACTTTAACAGCACGAACAAGGTACTTTTTTCACATAAGGAATTAGAACTAAGATATAAAATGTAACATGTACTCTATACATTTCTATAAGTTTAAAGCTTACACACACATAAATAGACAGGCATACAGTATTTGTACATTTCGTTTGTCTGAACCACGGTCGTAGAAGAACAGGTCTGGACACTCGCCTGGAAACTTGACCCCCTTGTTGTTTGGCTGTAGTTCACCAAGTTACCGACAATATTGTGTTTTATTGGCGCTGATGTTACGGCGGTCGGACTAAACTCCGCCCACTTCCTTTCCGCTAAGATAAACAATTTATCAAAACGTATTTTTTATCAATTTATGAA
>PNEQ01016381.1:13167-46293 GCA_003012365.1 Medauroidea extradentata
TGCAAGTTGAAAGAAGAGTTTTTTTTTTTTTTTTTTACTTTTTAGCTATTCTGTCTTGTAGGTTATAATCGGGGAAAAATGACGTTTTTCCATGTCCTGAAAAAACCACTCGACTTCCAACTCGCATGCGTCTGAATACTCGAGCATTGGCTCACGGAAAAAAAATGCCGTAAGGTGTCACTATTATAAGGTTAAGTGTTTGCATGTTTAGCATAAAACTGGCAGAGCACTAAAGGTGCAACCTACCAACGTATGTAATGCAGCATTAAATACAGTGCTTTACTTATGTATTTCCTCATGTGTAACAAATACCAAATTTTCATTATAAAGTGTGGTATTAGGTCTAAGGCATGCTTCCATATCTCTGTTTTTTAATGCGGTTCGTATTTACATAGGTCGAGATTTTTGAGAAAAAAAAATTTATCCATAACCAATTTGAAAGGCCATAATTTCCTTCTTGCTAATAAATTTAGTGAATTTTTAAAGTATGTATTGCCAGGATTTGAAGTGCGCGTACTTTTCGTATGTTCACAGAAAAAAAAAATGGTTTGTTTTTTAATTGGTTAGATTATTTTATGCTTTCTTAGTCCGTTTTAAAAACACGGTGCATTATGGTTTTTTGAAAGTTATTTTCTAAATTTTCTTCTTGAGTGTGCGAAATTTTGTAGTCAGTTTTAGGCAAGCAAAATTATAACCGAACAAACACTCAAACCGACAGTAAAGCCAGTTGGTATTGCATTATCATCCAGGTATTAGTTCTGTGTAAAGTTGTACGTATCTTATTCAAAGGAAAGCTAAGTTAAAGTATTATATTAGTTTATTTAAGTACATATTTCGTAATTTGTTCATCTTACAATGACTTGCTATCCAGTTTTGATAAATGTGTGAAATTTTAAGTCTCTAGCTTATCGAGTGGTTAGATTAAAATCGGTTACAAAATTTGTACCAAAAAGACGAACAGACAGATAAAAACCCCCGAGTAAATATTGAATTGTCATCCAGATCTGAACAAAGTTTAATGTTATAGTTCATTTAAAATCGATTACAAAATGTGTATTAAGCAGACCAAAAAACAGACAGGTAAAAAACAGAGTAAGTATTGAATTGCCACCCAGGTTAGAACAAAGATTAATATTTCAAATCTCTAGCTTATCGACAAGCTAGAAGTAAGATTATGGGCAAATAAAAGAGTCGGAAAAGCGTGTTAATTAAAACGTGGTTCAAAGGTATAATCACAACTTTGTGCAAACTGTTTCAAGACCAGGTCGGGAACCGGTTTAGTAACATTGGGTATATATAGCTGATATTCTTTTGTATATTTCTGGTTAGTAAACTAAGTTATATTAACTTTGCTGGAAGGTTTTTGAACAACAGGGTGACAAAGTCACAATTGTGAATTCTTACGGTTTCCTATGTGCCATTATTGTAAAACTAAACGAGATTTCGAAATGAAAACATAAATGAAAGGAATTTTTTCCTAACATTAAATACATGTTTTATGAATTTAGTAAACGGAAATTATAATACTATTTAACACATGGATAATTCACGGAATTTTAAATACATTTTGGCACTTGTATATATTCTCACAGACTATTTGTGGAGAAATAATGGGCGTGTATTCGAGTAGTCAAGTATTCGTAAATATGACCTACAAAGTTTCGTCTAAGTGTGCATTTAATTTTTTCTAAATACTAAACAATAGCGTTAACATTATGATTTTGGTGGCTAACTATTCGAAACGTATTTTATTTATATTTTTAATTAATTAATTTATTTATTTGGGTTTACGTGCACTCTAACAGCATATGGCCTTGATTGGGATACACCGAGGAAAGGGGGAGAAGTCGGCCAATCGCCTGCTTAAGGAACGATCCACTAAATTTTAGCTTTAAACTAATTGTACTCTTTGAGCTGTTAGTAATTGATTGCAATTCATTATACATATAACGTAACTATTGGAAAGTTACCCAGCGCCCAGACAGACGTTATTGATTGCCTTGCACTCGGAGGTGACTAGGCAAGTGTCAGGTGAGCAAGAGTCAGCCTTATAGTTTACTCTTCCAGGTCTTGATACCACTACTTTGTAGTCCAATACCAGGAAAAGTGTTCTGCAACACTACTATAGTACTTCACGCATCGAAAACTAAAGTAATGAACTGAATATCAGGTGTTCCTTTCTCATGTGTGTTAATGAGCGCTACAGCCGTAAAGATTATATAATTATGCCAATATTTTTTCCTGTTCAAATACATTAGTAAAAATGCAGTCAAGTAAAAGTTTTGTACACTTCCTGATGACAAAACAGTATTTCTATTGCAGTGATTCAAGGATATACTAGTATACAATCCCAAAACTTATTTTACTCACGATATTTTCCATTTTTACAATGAGGCTCGTGTTTGTTGGAGTAGTATAACAAATTGTCCAAGGTCTGCATACTTCATACTTGAAAGCTACTGTGGATATGACGCCTTGTTGACGACCGGATAGTTACGACGACATGATCCTCGCATTTTCGTGCTGCCGTCATGGCATACCCGTCATCCACGTCGAGCGTCATAACTTGTAACATTTCTTTAGAAAAGGACCATGCTAGACCTGCGAGCGTGGAAGACCCGGGATAAGCGGTGACGTGGTAGTTGTGACTGCGTATGTTTAAAATGTACAATTACTGGACATGTACCTGCGCTTTAGAGACTCAGAAGTGACGGAGCTATAAGGGTGGCCTTGAAGCGGGCATCAAATGCCGAATCGCCTCAACAAGCCAAGTACTGAACTAGCATGACGATTCCTGCCACGTCGAGGAAAATAAGTACATGTCCTCATTTTCTAACTACTTTTCTGTGCGCGGCCGGGTTTATTCGCGATGCTCTAAATTACCGGATATATAATAGAGCAAAATACTATATGCATTTTTAATCCACCTTAAGGATTTAATTTTACAAAAATATCCCACGTGAGACCATTTTGCCAACGTACGAAAAGAAAATAAACTTCACACAAGTTCGAAACCTCATTTTTAAGACACCATGGTCATTAAAAACGTCATTTTTAAGCCCTCCAGCATGGCTAAAACGGCCGTTTCCGACTTCAGTACTTCAAAAAGTATTAAACAGATGTATATGAAACTGGATTACGACCTGCGCTGAACTTAGTTGCAGACTTTCCACTAATAAAGTTATTTGATCATCGCTAGAGAACAGGAAAATTTCGCGAATTCAATGACCTGCACTTTAGAATCCATTGTTCTATAAATACTCGAGCCCCGTTTTTCGTTCGTTGTCTGATGTTCCCCTGAATAGCAGCTAGTGGAAAAATTGTCAGAATTTGAGTATGCATAGGATAGTTGATTCTGTCATACAGCCCTTTGAATTCGCGAAATTTTCCTGTACCTAGACATCTCTTTTAAGAGTACTGTGTACCGGTTTCAGATCTCCGTGCTTGACGCGCGGGAACAGCGGAGCGATAAGAGCCATTGTACCACACTCGACGCTAGACACATGGTCTCTATTCGCAGCGAACTAAACTGGCGTGTAGTGTTTTCGTAAAACTCTTTTTTCTCTGGGACTTTAAGCGGTGACCCTAAAATTTTATTTTGTATATTATGAAGTAAAGACCAATGCACACACCTCATTTTGCAATTTACGTATTCAGGTCGTATTTTCAGAGTTACAGGAGTATAAAAAAAGCCGTTTGTAGCCACTTCCAGAGGCCCTTAAATAATGTTACTATTCTCCGTTCACTCTTAGTTGAGTTTTATGATAAACAAAGCAAATTATAAACAAACATGTTCATTGGCTGCCAACCGCCGGGCACTGTGATCTTGCATAAGAAATAGATCTTTGTTATCTGTCGTGTACATATAAATTTACTACTCCATCACTTAATAAGAGAGTTTTATTAACAAATATCTAAAATATACAGACGTTACAAACAATCTACGACGCTATATGTTTATTACTTTAATTATGGTTAGCGGACGACACGTCCGTACAATTGGTTCACGAGTTATTTAATGACTGAAGCACTGTTAAACGTACGAGTTTCTTGGTACACTTGCCAGTAAGACGTACGATACTCTGAAGATACCTGAAGATTAGTTCAGTAATAATTACCACAGTAAAAATAAGTCAGAAATATCACAATCAGATATAATGTTTTATTTTTTCAAAGTATTTTTGGACGTTAACGCGTCAATGTTGTGGTTACAGCGAATGTTTTCTTTCGTTCGTCCATTTTCCGTTCCAGTTCGTCCGATCCACGGCCGCGTGGTCCGAACCAAAGTTCCTTGTTCTATTTTGTTCCGTCCTCGCGTCGGTTTATATTTACGTCGCTTGCGGATTAGGTTATGTGATGCTGGACGTGAACAGTGAAAATGTCTTGCATGGTTTTCGAAACGTGAATATATGTCTTCATTACTGAACAAACTGTGGTGATGTTTATAAGGCAAGGATAAAAATCTCGCATAACAATCTTTTATATATATAAAAAACAATGTGTGTCGTGAATTATTGACAGATTGTTTGGTGATTTATAAAATGTAATTTTTCCAAAACGAAGTACAAAATAATCCAGGAGGACTTTACAGTAAGTTTAAACACTCATTTTGTTGACAACTTTTTTTTCTCTATGTAGTAGTACCTTTTTTCGTTACGTTAATACCTGAATATTTGAATACAATCGTTAGTCATGACTTGACAATTACTATTAAATTTTGAAATATACAGTAATTGCACATGATGTCAATATTTTTATCAAGTTTTTGTGTAATTTTTGTTTCCCTATGTCGATAACACGTGCGAAATTTTCACGCAATATTGTTTTAATACATACGGCGTTGTTGTTTCATATGATGCCGACTGTACACACTTCTGTCGGTTGGAAATAGTACATCGGCGCGACGCACAAATTGAGCCAATTAGAAGCTAGCGAAGTGCAATGATATTACGTTATTTGTTTACTTCAGAACTCAACTTAGAGTGAACGGAGAGTAACAAGAATACTGAATTTTTAAAAAGTGGCGTACGTAGTTTAAAGTGGGTGTTCTTTTCGTAGGTAACAACAATAAGAATAAGTTCGGCGGTTTCGCATAAAAAGTATTCGAGTGACACGTCACAACACCGTCCAAGGACTAAGCACACAGTCCTCTAATTCCCATAGTAAAACGTTTCACTCTACTTCAGCGCTTGGCTCGTTGAGGCGACGCGGCACTTTATGCGCGCTTCAAGGTCACCTTATGTCTCCGTAGTTATAGTCTGTCTCACTAAAGAATTCCATTTTGTGACAGTTTTGAAGACTATCGTGTGTACCAATTTCTGCAGGAAATAACTTTTAATTTGTAGAAATTGCACAGTTTGAGACCCAGCTAAATGTGTTTGTGCAAAAGTTACTTGTGGCAGAGGAAAACACTGCTTATTTCATGGAAACAACTAAAGAAATAAATGCAAACACAAATGTCAAAAAGTGGAATTCTTATATGAGACAGACTATATTGAGCCTCTAACGCTCAGGTAGGCGGTGCCCTTAAGAGTGTTCTTGTCTTTATGGTTCGTACAACGAGTAAAAGCATTCAAGTATTTTAATTTGTTTTAAATGGGACAGTTCATATTTAGTTTTCTGTTTGCTAAAATATTTTAAGTCGTTGTTACAAAATTCTCGCGATATACTTGTGACGTTCCGAAGAACGCTGAAAACTGAGAGATAAGATAAAAAAAAAACTAATTACTTCTATCGTAATTATTACTAGTAAAAAATGTTAATTGTACTTATCTTGTGTAGATAATGGCGATCGTATTTCATCTTCTGCGACTGGTAACCGAAGGTGAGCGGCGATGCAGTTCGTGAAAACAAGGCTAAACTGAAGATCAGGCGCATAGTATTATCAATAAATTCGAGCAGATTGCAGATTACCGCGAATACTGGCTTATTCACTGGAGCGCGGGAAAGATGCGAGGGCTTAATGATTACAGCCGTGGAGCTCGGCACAATAGAAGCGCTATTGTGTATCCAGCCAAGAGCTGGTGGTGTTGTGCGAGAGAGGGAGGGAGGACGTTCGATACATCTCTCGTTAAGAGGAGATGTTGTATCAGCAAGGAGAGTAGATCTTTATCGCCAGAACGCTTTCACACCTTTCGAAAACAACCTCTGCAATGTACCGGCCTGCTTGGTATGGCTGAATGGGAAGGTCCTACAAAGAAGGACTTGTGGTTGAATGGGAAGGTCCTACAAGAGACTTATGGTTGTTAAACTGCGACATGACAAATCTTGACCTTTCCTTGGACTTTCAAACATACTTACGTCTTTGCGGGAAACTTCGCAAAGCGTTTCTAACATATCGTTTTAAGGTGGCGCCTGACCGAATATTATTATTGTTTTAATAATTTTTATATTTCTACAAGGTATGGTTTGTTTTGTAGACATATAATTAGATTCTATTTTACCTTTAATAAAAATTATTAGCTCTAATAGTCCAAGATTGTATAAAACGGTTTTATGCATGAAAGGGAAACCATCTAAATGAAATAATTGTCACTGAATAACGACATTGTAGTCTACAAGGTTACTTGTATACAACTAAAAATAAAATATTTTTGCAATTAAATAATTCCTATGATTGTAAATTAAAATTGAAAAAGTTAAATATTTAAAAAAAAATTCATTTATGATGAAGTATTTCAGCCAACGACATAGTTATTCAGTGTGAATTATTTATTTACGGCAAGTCTGTTAGTATTCCTTTAATGCATAAACCGTTTAGTACAAATTTGGACTTTGACGAGCCATTAAAGAAAACTATGAAAAGTAAAAAAAAATCATTACAGTAAAAAATCGTCATAATGTATGTCCACAAAACAATATGTACGTCGAACAAATATAAAAATTAATAAAATAATAAAAAACATTTTGGTCAAGTGCCCCCTTTAGTCCATTCTAGGTAGTTAATTTCGCTTTGGTGCGAATATCTCATAAAAATGTCTAACGTAATGCTAAAAAAAAAAAAAAAAAAAAACTAAGAGCAATCATCGATGCGCGATTGTATGTAGGAATTTGGAAAGTACTGCATCGTTTGTTCGTAAAATATTATTTTGCTTTACTTGGGCTTATTTACGTAACAAAATTGGTTATACTTCAGGTGCAAAAATATATTTAAAAAATAATTAGGTTTATTGATACCAAAAATTACTGGTATAAAATTGCTATAATAGTTGCAAAACTATGTAGGAATTCTTAAACTTAAAAATTATGATTTCTTTAAATAGGTATTTCCAAAATCACCGTAAAACCACTGGTCGTATAGCTGCGCGTTCGAGGCTCAGAAATGCCGGAGCAATAAAGGTGACCTTGAAGCGCGCATCAAACGCAGCATCGCCTCAAAGAGTCAAGCGCTGAACTAGCGTGCAAGATTCTTACCTATATATGTTTCTGTGAGACTCGTGTTTATTTCAAACAGATAACAGTTTATCCAACGTCTGCATACTGCATAATTGAAAGCTACCCTAGATATGCCGTGCTGACGACCGGACAGATATGACAACATGAACATTGCCCGCATTTTCGTGCTGCCGTTATTACACTCCCGTCATCCACATGAAGAGTCATAACTTTGACAATTCTGTAAAAATGACCTTGCTAGACCCGCGGGTGTAAACGCAATGAATCTGTGGTGTCATGCACTGTAAAAAACTTTCTAAAATATTTAGGAAGTAATTAACCTAAACAGAGTATGATGCAGTTGTTATACCTCCGCCTTGTAAATATGCAAACTTTTACAGTTGTTACAACACAAGTCTGGTAACTTCAATATACATTTGACTGTTGTATAATAAAGTTTGGGAATGCTACCATGCATGTCTGGGAAACAATTCTTCCATACCTACTTTCTTAGTGCTTCTATAAATGCATGTGCGGCAAATTTACAAACTATTTTTTAGACTGTGGTAATTGTGACGTCGTGTGTGATAAAGGAGTAAAATTACAAATCACCACTTCGTTTCCGAGCGGAGCGAGAAACCCAGGAAGTTATTGGCTACGAATGATCCGAGCTGGTTTATCAAAACATTTCGCAGCATCTACTTGCCTCCAGCGGGCGTAAAGTTAGAGAAGGCCTCGCTTGGGGAATGACCGCTGTTATATCGTATCATGCGTACTCTTCTTTGCGTGAAACCGCGTAACTTTTTCAAATTACGCATACACGAAACGATGCATCTATTGTATTTAAAAACTCAGCTCGCTCGTTAGAATCATGATGCTCGGGATTCTCTAAAAATATATATACAAAAAAAACGGCTATATTAGACAACTGTAACTCTGAAAATACCACCTGAATCCAAAACGTGCAAAGCGACAGGCACTCGTTTATCTTTACTTCATACTATCCAAAAATAACATTTTTCGATCACAGCTTAAACAATGTAGGAATAAAGACTACAACGAAAACCTAGCACGTCAGTTTGGCTTGCTATGAGTAGAGGCGCTATGCTTCCCGTCGAACGCCCTACTCTGGATCTCACTCCGTTGTTCCCAAGCGTCAAACGTGGAAGTTTGAAACCAGTGAAGACTCATATTTAACTCCCTGGGTTATTTTTTGCTTCCCGGAAATTTTGCATTAATTAAATCCCCTGTAGCATTACCAGCGAACATCAGGTTTTCCGTGACCACCTTTCACTTGCGTGAAACATAATTAAAATATTTATTCCTACGAAGAATTTATCCTTACCTTTAATTTTATTTCCCAGTTACTTTTCCCGCCTAGAACACTTCCCTTTCTTGAATAACTGCCTATCAGCGTCAGAAGCTAGTAATCCCTCCATTCTTATTAATCATCAAACCACAACCCACGCGCGCAATCTATGTTATCGCGTTACATGTCATTCTTCGTTAACTCTTTCGCTCATTAAATTGACGAAAATGTTTAATGCTTCTTCCTTTTCTGCCGCCTCTTTTTTATACAAACTCAAGTCTCCTTTTTTTCCCCTTTCAACTCCTTCCCCCAGCCTTAACTACGACTAGTTCTATTTTTACTTCATCCAATCTCGGGCTTTGTTAACAAGAATTTATGAGCCGCATTCATAACGGCCTCCCAAAATAAAAAATTTAAGTTCGTAAGACACGGTTCTTCTACGGCAGACTACATCGACAAAGCTGGTGATCAAAGCTTCGTCACTTCCTGAGGAATAAAAGGCCTGGTAATTTTGTTATGGGTTCGAAGCCTTGGTCCACGTGTATATATATATTTATGATATTTTAGTGAGTTTTATTTTTTAAAATTTGAAAGCGAGCAAATTTGGCAAAACCGATGCATAGAAATTTTCAAATACTTTGTAAAACGTATCCAAATTGTGTTTCAAAACGTGAATTTTTATAATATGGGCTAATTGTTGACCTGAAGAAAATTTAATAATTCAATAAATAGCCAAAATTCTATGAACTTGTGTTTTGAAAAAATTACACAACACAGTACAGACAATTTTCAGCATTTCTATGCAACAGTTTTGCGAAATGTTCTCCCTTTCGCGATATAAAAGGTTAATCTCGCAAAAAACAGCATAAATAGGAAACCGCCAAGAGGTGCTAGTAATTCAGCAATCGCAAGTTTATTCAAAGTGCATCAGGTATGCCTGCTTGCGAACAACATTCAAAGAACAACATTCAAAGAACAACATTCAAAGAACGCTGCGCACATGCAAACTCCTTTAGTTGACTCATTCATCTTTAAGGTATTTTGTATTTTGTGGCCAAAAAAGGCCAAAATGTTTATTCTTCAGTTATTTATAAGTATAAATGTATTTTTTCAGAACGTTGGAAAAGGTATAGGAAGTTTCAAAACGCATTTATCTTAAATGTTACGGTATAAAATGATATGTTTATTACGGAATGTCTCACAGAGGCGAGTTGTCCGCGAAAAGCATGCGCGCCATTTTACTGACTTGCGCTTAAGGACTACACCCTAAAAAAATAAGATTTTCTTTGTACTTTTAAAAATTCCTGTAAAATATCAAAGATTCTCCTTGTGAAATCATTAGTTTATTAATTTACTAAGGTAAACTTCGTAATACTACAAAGGAATTCTTTGACCTATGTACTGACAGTTCCTGCACTGTAATTTTGTTTGTAAAATATGACAAGGCATTTCTTTGTAGCTGTACAAATTTATGTAAAAGCTGGGAAAAAAATTTTTGTGCAAATATTAGTTTATAAAGTAAGAAGGTGTTTGTTTGCAAAAAAAATTTAGAGAAAATTTGTAGTCTACCAAAATCATTGGTTCGCCGGAAATTACTTATGCAAGGATCACACACAACCTCTAGACTGTAATTTTCTTGAGTGAAGTGAATGTTTACATTAATTTTGTGCTTTTAAAGAAAGAATTATTACTGAACTGTAATTTGAATGTATATATAAAGTTATTTTAAAAATAATTTCAGTATTATTTATGAAGTACAATGAGAATTTTAATTTACTTTATTCCTTATTGAAAGTACAACTACATTGCGTAATGTTTTTACAGTGTAGAGTGACGCATGATGCGTGTACTGTGTTGACTTTAAGGGGCCTCTCTACCTACGCTTAAATTCGTTGCAGCGAGTTACGATTATTCTTCTTATGACGAAACATTTAACACGCATAATTTTTGTATATGTATGAAAAGTACACACACTTCAAACTATATCGCTATAGATTTAAATATTCGGCACATTTATTAGAAACATCATTTTCGGGCCCCTCAAAACGGCCAAAAATGGCTTTTCCAGAATGACGCTTATGGGAAAATGACAACCGGATTCGAAATAATACAACTATAGAAACAAGCGTTAAAATTTGAACTATGCTTCCCACAAGTAAAATAATTTAGCCGGCGCATTAAGTCCCATAAGAAAAAGTAAACTTCTAGAGCACTGCATGTCGGCTGAGTGGCTTGCACGGAGAAGCGATAATACATTACATACACCGTTGAGCGACACCTACCGCTCCTGCCTCGCACAAACGCCGCCTATCTAGGGAGGACAAAATTTTAAGTGTTTAAAAAAATGTTTTATTTGTACGAAGTATGGTTTGATTTGCAGGCGTATATTATGACTAATTTTCACTGTAACGGAAATTTTTTAACTTTTATAGTTTTTGCATTACAACATATGCATGTCAAATTTGGCAAAGAAAATTGGTTTTATGCATTAAAGGAAAACCAACTTACTTACCGAAATGAAAAAAGTCACTCTGAAGAACAGTGCCATGGACTATGGCGTTACGTGTTTACAAACCGCATTAACTATTTTATTGTATTAAAAAAATAATGAATTTAAAACAATAAATATTTAATTTTTAAAAAAATTATTTTTCAAACACAAAAACATGACAATGTGGTTTTTATGCATTTCATGTCATAGTCCATGGCAAATTTCTTCAGTGTGAATTTCTTCATTTCGGTAAGTAAGTTGGTTTTCCAATAATGCATAAGCAATTTGTTTTGCAAATCTTGATTTTAATGTGGTATGATACAAAAACTTTGAAATGCTAAAAATTTTTGCTACAGTACAAATATTCAGAATATATACCTACAAAACAAACCATACGTCGTACAAATTAAATTAGATTTTAAAACCATAAAAATTTTCCGTGAAACGCCCCTTTAATCAAGGCCGTATATTTAAAGCCGTGATCAATCAAGCTATTTTTTTTATATTCTTAGTTTTCTCGACTGATTACGACTTATATGTTAAAAGTTTCATTTTAAAATATGGTAAATATAATTGATACTACAGTAACAAATTTCCATTTTTTTCTTCTCGGAATTTCATAAGAGCGAAAAATAATGTAATTCAATATGGCGACTGAGGCCGAGCCTTCTTCCTACAAGTACATTTTGTAATTGCTTCTTAAAGCCACGCTCTCTTGTTTCTGCTCTTTTTTAGGATACTAATTTTTTAAACTTAAACGAAAGCAGTATCAAAAATAAGTTTGGCAGTTTCGTTCAAAATTGTTTTTTTTTTTATGCAGTGGTAGCTAATATTTATCAAAACAAAAAAATTATATGGTAAAGACCAAAAAGTCAGTTAACCAGAATGTGTGACTCAAAACCTTTACAAAGCAGTGATAAATGCGTGTAGTTTGGTTAAAACAGTTTTCGTTCACGTAATGTATTTCCCCGTGTGCCACACTCGTTGGCTAGAACTTATGGAGTGGTCATGATTTTATGGTTGGCAACAAAACACTATTTATTTTACGTGTGGGTGATGTGGTATTTAATTATTTGATTTAGACGTGAACAAAATCATTCAAATAGTTATTTGAACACGTATACAAAATTATGCAAGACTATCCTGGTAGGCTTATAAGAAACAGTGAAATAAGGCACTACACTTTTCCGAAGATATATTATTAGTAGGGACTGGAAAATTTTGCGAAGTAGGCTTGAATCCATTGTACTATGCATATTCAAGTCACGACTATTTGTCCACTAGCTGCTACTCAGTGGAACAGCAGACAATGAACGAATAGACGGGGCTTGACTATGCTTTGTACAATGGATTCTAGCCTGCAGGTAATTGAATTCGCGAAATTTTCCTTTACCCTGCTCGCTACTAAACACTCTCACTCAATTTTAGTGCATATTAAGAAATTTACAATCAAAATAAATTAACACGTTTACTACATCATGTAAACTTCGTTACAACATCATAATTCCAGCGGTCGCTATTTGCGCAGATTTTGCAGACATAATTTCTTAGAATCCGGAAAAGTATCAAATGCCGTAAATTCGTCGCAAAGCTATTACGACAGAGATTTTTTTTTTCCAAAGCACAACGTTTGGAAAAAGTTATCTTGTTACCAGCTAACAGAAAGTTGCATTAAGTCGTAACTATGAAAGTTATATAAAGTCGTGCTTTAATAAAACTACGCAACATAGTAAAACCAATTTTCAACGTATCAATGTGACCATTTAACGATATCTGCATGCTTCTTCATATTATAAAAAAATAGATTTGCAAGAACAGCATAATTAGGAATTCGCGGCCTTAAAAAAGTCGATGCCACCCTGTAAAAAAATAAAGCGTACTAATGGTTATTTAGCATGAAACTTGCAAAGGAATTTAATATCACTTCTGTCGAACAAATTTGAAAATGGATAATTATTGTGAATAGTAATTTCGATGTAATATGTTTTGTAATTATTTTCAACGAATTTAATTTGTGATTTGTAGTGATTTTATGGCTGTAACCCACCGCCCCTGAAAACGACTGTTAAACATGGTAGCCAGTGTCAAGTTGGAAGTGACATCTCTACTAGTCTACTGTACTCTGTGCACACCCATTTATCTTCGAGCCGGTTTAGGGTGTGAGAAACATCTCATCTCGGAGCTACTTTAGGGTTATATAAACAGCTTATATAGGAGTCCCTTAAGGATAACCGGAAAAGGTAAACTAGAAGCCGCTTTAGTGAGACCAAAGCAGTCATCTAGGAGCTGATTTAGGGTTACCAAAGCAGATTACATTGGAGCCACTGTAGGTTTACCGAAACAACTCATATAGGAGCCTTTTATGGATGACCAAAGTAGCTTATTTTGGTGCCACTTTAGGATGATGCACCCTATCTACAAGTCCCTCAATGGTGACCAAAACAGGTCCTCTAAGAGCTACTTTAGGGTGACATAAACTGTTTATCTAGATGCCGCTTTATGGTGAGCGAAGCAGCTTATCTACGAGTAACTTTAGGATAACCGAAGCAACTTATCTAGGAGCCGTTTTAGCGTGACTGGAGCAGCTTACTTTGTAGCCTTTTTAGGGTGAAAAACAGTTCATCAAGAACTGTTTTTGGGTGACCTAAACAAATAATCTACGAGCCGCTTTAGGATGAACGAAAAAGCTTATCCTGGAGCCACTTTACGTAAATCTAAACAGCTCTTCTGGGAGCCACTTTAGGTTGACCAAAAAAGCCTACGTACTGTAAACTGTAGAGAAAATATGGTGCAGTTATAGAACTATGATTATACATTGTGTTTCTCACGATGAGAGGTGTGTTTATCTTAAATATTGCTGTTCTACTTTTAACATTCTACATGAGGACAAACTATATTAAATTTTATTTAATTTGTATATTGAAGTAATAAAAACTTAGCAGGCCTATCAAGAATTATGATGATAGCACAAAAATATATTTTATATCGTAATTATTAAATATAATTAAAATATAACTTTAGTTACTGCTATGCTGATGACACTTGTTTCACATAATATTTCGTATAAGTTTAGAATCAACTGTACTATGGTATTCGAACAGTCCCCATCACAAATATAATTTAAGTCTTAATACAAAATTTTACAAATGAAAATATGTTAATTCATTTGATGCTAGTTTTTAACTTAAAAAAAAAATTTGAAATATGGAGGTTAGTTTTGAGTATGAATAGTTTACACATACTCTGGAAACTTTTATGAGTTTTGTAATCGGCTTCTTAGCGTACAGCCGATTGGAAAGAGTAGTTAACAGTTATATTAATTTAACGCATACACTTCATTAAATAATAATATTGTTGTAAGAAAAGGAAGTTTGTATAGTATGCGTTGGCGGTGCTGTACCCCACAACCCCTCCCTCACCAACATTCGAATAGAGACGCGTCGCTCCACACGGGCTCTGGACAAGGAAGGACACCCTATATTTTGTGATGCGAGGCTGTGCCACCAGAGCTGTTCGAAAAGGAATAACGAGCACATTCGTCTTGCTCTGCAAGGAAGGGAGGGGGAAGCCGCTCCAAGTGACGCTGGCCTAAGAAAAGGAAGATGGGGCAGCCAATCAGAAGCCGTTTTGTAAATTAAGTCAAATATTTATGTCTACAATTAAAAATTGCAGGGCTTATGTAAATGTGAGCGAAATGGTTCAAAACTTGTATAATAATGGTAAAATGTTTTGTTGTTTGCGAGATAAAATTGAAAATAAGGAAAAATAAACGTCATAGTTGTCAGAATAGCTGATGTTTCGTTGTGAGGAGGCGTGGCTATGGTGACGATACAGCTCGAGGATTGGCTGTCAGGTTTTTGGAGCAGGGTCGCGTCGTTGCTCGCGGGAAGCGCACGTTTGGGGGCCGTGCGTTCCGAACCTCAGAGTGAGGTGGACGTAGGTTCGCGAGGTCGCTCGCGAAACGCAAAATTGTTTGGTTTTCTTTCTGTATTAACGAGGAGTATGCCGGACGTGATCCGCAAAGACTCTCGGGGAATTACAATCTTATGTATCTCGAGACTTTCGTGTACTAGACAAACAAGAGCCCCGCAAATTCCCGTGATTGCAGTTCGGCGGAACAAATGCGACAATTGATTAGCTTTTTAATATAAAATACCTGAACGGTATTACATAAACGGGGCGTCTACGAATTGTTCTTTTCGGAGTGACGTGAGCTGCTCCTCCTCGTAAACACACTTACGCGATGTCCGGCAGCTTGCCATGTACAAAACTCTGACTTTAATTCAATAAGTCATTCATTCGTATACTTATATAATCAATTATCCACCAGTGTTATGTTTACCTACGTGAACGTAGCAGTTTTATACGTTTATATTTCCTGTAATACAATTTACGTTGGCCAGTTTATCACCAAGCCACAGAATGAGCGTTGAAAAATAGGTTCGATGCAACTTAAGATACCAAACTTATGAGTTCAAGTAGTTTACCAACTTTTTTTTGCCAAACTTGTGAATGGTGGGGAATACGTTAATATGTTGCTATAAATTGTGTGAAATATATTATGTGCAAGATAATTTTGCTCAAGATTGCGCACCACATTACAAATGTTACGCCTACGCGTGGAGTGTATCGAATCATTGCATATGTCTGGGAAACAAAAGACGCACCGCTAGCAATGTGTAAGAACCAGGAAATTTAAGAGTTTTTGTATGACAGCTGATTGGACTCCAAGTAACTATGTACAGATATAACTTCTTCTGTTTACCGGTACTTTATGCGGTACGCCTAGAGGACATGAACTGCAAAATACGTCTACGTGTCAAAAATATTCAAAGGAAGAGAGTCTAAAACGTCATGGAATATTATTCTTTGTGAACCAATTGAATTCTAGGATGTCAACAAATAATGCCGTGAAATTTACAACTAGCCTTTCAGTTACAAATAACACGAAATTTACAAGCATTATCTCGCCAAACATTAACGCCATATCTACAACTTGCCCGCCGCCAAGTTATAACGCGAAATTTACAACTAGTTTGTCGCCAAATAATAGCGAGAAATTAACACTGTTGCCAAATCTTAACGCAAAACTTACAACAGGACTGTCTCCAAATAACAAAGGAAGTCTTACAACTATCCTGTTTCTAAATAACTAAGCAAAATTTACAAATAGCATGTCATCAAATTAAAACGCGAAATTAACACTGTTGCCAAATAATAACACAAAATATATAACTGGTCTGTCTTAAAATAATAACGGTAATCTTACAACTGGCCTGTTGCTAAATAATTAAGCAAATTTCACAAATAGCAGTTCGCCAAACAATAACGCGAAATTAACACTGTTGCAAGGTAAAAGCACAAAATTTACTACTAGTGTGTTGCCAAATAGTAACCTGAAATGTTACAACTGGCCTGTTGCTAAATAAATAAGTAAAATTTACAAATAGCACGTCACCAAACAATAAAGCGGAATTAACACTGTTGCAAAATAAAAACACAAAATGTACGATTACGGTGTTGCCAAATAATAACGGAAATGTTACAACTGGCCTGTTGCTAAATAATTAAGCAAAAATTAGGTACAAATAGCAGGTCGCCAAGTAATAAAGTGAAATTCACAAGTGCCTATCGACGAGTTGGGGAAGCAGGTGACTTGTGTCACTCTTACCTGTGGTCTTCTGTGAAGTATTGGTGCTTGCCATAATCAGCACGCGTGTTCTGGGAGCATGTAGTACCCCTGCCCCGGAGATATGGAGGGTATGTTTGGGCACGAGGCGGCGGCATTATGACTCGGCCTGCTGCCTTCGGCGATGTGCGATAACGTGCTAGCTTTTAGTAAGTAGGAGGGGGGAAGGGTGACCATATGCCCCAGTTACCTCCCCCGGGGCATTCAGTCTGCCCTGCGGAGCGTGAGAACTACTGCGCCACCTCCCCCCGCCAACCCCTGCTCGAACCCAGAGACTTCATCCAGGTACAACCCCTCCTCACCAATAACATCAGCTTGTTAATTTACCCTCCGGCGAATTGTGGCCTGCGCGCTGTGACCTTCCTGAGACTAAGGTTAATTATACTACAGTTTAGAAAGAAAATACGTTTACATATAGGAGAGCTAGGCACACGGTAAATTTCTGCCACTAGTCTCGTTTCAACTGCTAATATACCAGATAAATACGAAAACATTGTGAAATGAAATTTAAATAAACTAGAAAATTATATAAGTCATTTCGCCTTTTAAATTATCAACTTAATGCAACTTAAAATTCAGGAAAGCTCTGTGATTGGTCAGTTTGGTGAACAAAATGAACAATTATTTTAGACAGATATAACTAATATATTCCTTATGTTTTAGCTATGCAGTGTATTTTCTTTGAAAATAGTATATTTTGCAAGATATATGTGTAAATTTTCTATAGAGAAAATTGACATACTGATAGCAGTATTTAGAGATAATGTATACAGGCTGTAACAGAAGAGATGGTCAATAATTCACACATGGAAAGTACTGTCCAAAAGAAGCTACAAATGTCCAATAAACATGGGTCCGGAAATCAACCGTTGTCGAGTTCTCGTAACAAGTCGAATTGAGAACCAACTCCAAACGCGTTTGGATTCCTAGGTAATTAAGCTGGTATCTCAAGGTATGGGTTCGCCTATCAGGTTGTTCACGCATGCGCAACTACTCCCCTCGCTCCCTACGTGCACTGTGCGTACAGACAATCAGTTACGAAAGTAAAGGCACCATGGACGAAGGTTACACTAATGAAGAGTACGCTGACATGCACTTCATGTATGGCAAAGCTAACGGCAGTGCACTTCAGGCTTCATGATTGTATGAAGAAGCTTTTCCTCGCCGCAGGCAGCCCGACAGACGTACATTTACGAGGTTACATCAGCGCCTTCGAAAATGTGGGAGTTTCGCACATCATGTACGAGAAGGTAGACCCAGATCCATAACGTATGATGTTGAGGAAAGGATGTTAGACATTGTACACGAACGTCTAAGTACTTCAACAAGGAGGATTGCTATCCAGGAGCGTGTGCTGAGTCATATGAGCGTGTGGCGGATTTTACATCGGCAATTACTGTACTCGTATCATCTCCAGCGTGTGCAAGCTCTCAACAATGCAGACTTTTCTCCTAGAGAGAATTTCTGCCAAAGGTTGCAACAACAGTGTACTTTGAACCCCCTGTTTGTAAGCAGTATTCTGTTCACGGATGAAGTTGGGTTTACCCGTGACGGCATTTTCAACTTCCGTAACTGTCACATTTGGGCCGATGTCAATCCTAATGCGACACACGTGTCACGACATCAGCAACGTTTTTCGTTGAACGTCTGGGCCGGACTGCTCGGAGACCGCATAATTGGACCACACTTCCTACCACAGAGACTAACCGGAGATCGATACAGGCAGTTTCTGCGTGCTGTACTTCCAAACCTGTTTCATGATGATGATGTTCCACTGAACCAACGCCTGAACATGTGGTTTATGCATGTCGGGGCTCCAGCACATTTTCAATTACGTGTGCGCCGGCTTCTAACTCGACGGTATGGTCAACATTAGATAGGTAGAGGAAGACCTGTGCCATGACCTCCAAGGTCACCGGATTTAAATCCCATGGATTTCTGTGTGGGGGGTCATGTCAAAAGCCTGGTCTATGCTACTGAGGTCAACTCTCTTGACGAATTATGCTTGCGGATTGAAACAACCTTCCAGCATTTACAGAATACACCAGGACTGCCTGAGAGGATTCGCAACTCGTTTCAGAGACGAGTTCAATGTTGCATTCAGACGCATGGACAACATTTTGAACACCTTCAGTAAAGATTAGAAATTCCATGTGTTCCTACATACTGATCAACTGCAACAAACAATGTGTTCTATCTCGACAACGGTTGATTTCCAGACCCATGTTTATTGGGCATTTCTAGCTTATTTTGACCAGTACTTTCCATGTGTGAATTATTGACCATAACTTCTGTTACAGCCTGTATATATATATTAAAAATTGGCATTTTCTTTGAAAAATAATAGCCTATTTTGAGCCGATTTTCATATTAAGATATCAGTGAAAACTTTTTTTGAAATCGAAACATTTCCTTCATTATTGCGGCAAGAAGTTGTAAATATCATCTTTTGGTCCCACCGTAAGAAATAAACAGAAATGCGTACAGCTAGTCTACATAAACATCTGCGTTCTAACTTAAATTATTCGTTTCTAAATGTATTTATGTATAAAATTTTACATTAGTATACGTGTCGCATAGGCCAAATTTAAAAAATATATTTTTTTTTCTCTTTGTTGCTTTCCGTCAATTTTGCAAACAATGCACTGCATTTACGACGTCAGAAGACATAATTACAATTAGCATAATTTTACATAAAAAACTCAAAATTTATTTATTTATTTATTTTTTACAAACTATGTATCACAGATGACCAGATTGTTGTATGAAACGGTGTAGGTTATTTACAGGTCCGCTTCTAATTGCTCTGTTTTGCGTCTCCGGACACCCTTACCAGGAAACAAGGGCATTTATCTACAGCATCGCAGCCTCAGTGTGGGCATACAGCTGCGCCGAACAAGCGCATATACGTCAAATGAGGGTGAGGGTGCATCTGCCGAGGTATAGGGCCTAATTAGGAGAGATTTATCAGCTCGTATGTTATCAGTTGCGTGGTTGGCTAATCGAGCGCAACCAAAAATCAATCATCCTCGTTCTCGATACTCTGAAGCACACGTGGGGGTGGTAATATGTGGTGATATACACGCCGACATTGAATAATTGTTAAAAATTTACTGGGGCAATAAATAAGGTAGATTGAAGCATATTTTACTAATGTACGCGTGTCCGAAAATGCCTTGTTATACACGAACATGGGCTGTACAACGTACAAAATAGTTTGTAAGATTTCCTATACTCAAAACGAAAGTAATTAACCAAAACGTAGTTTGTGTATTTTACCATACAGTATTTATCATTCATCCAAAGTTGGCGTTTTTCCTATACGTACTACTTGTTCGTATGTTTGTAACCAACTTCAAAAATAGGAGGAGGCTATCAATGCGGTTGCATATTTTTATGTTGTTACCTAAAAATTCTGTCATTTACCTATAGTCCGATTTGTAAAATTCTTTTTTTTTTTAACGGATATTTTCAATGGGGTCCCATTTAAATTTCATTGGCGTTGGACATTGGATTTCGAAGATATACCAGGAAACTCCTCAAAATCGAATAGGAAATGTTTAGTGAATGAGATATTGGTAGGTATATGACACAATTCAAGACTACGTAGGTCAATAACTATGGCCAAAGATGTTCTGGACTGACTTGGACTGCGAATGCACAACAGAACTCCTTAAAGACAAACACACTCATGCGTACTGATGGAAAATTTCGCGGATTGAATTATCGGCACGTTAGAATCCACTCTCCTATGCATATTCAAGCCCCGACAATTTGTCAACTAGCTCTTACACAGCGGAACATAACCAATTTACCCACGATTTCTCGTGGCTTTCTTTGTTAACGGTGCCTCTTAGCTCAAGGCCATCCCGGCGCCCGGTCCCCATGGGCGAGGAGAGAGATCACGCTCTGCCACGCACTGGACGTTAGCTAACAGGCAGTTGGAACCACCGAGCCCTTAGACGGAACACTGAACTGCGCCTCCATCCACCTTCCAAAGAACAGGAGCTAGCGAGAGAGCCTAAGGCCACCCATCCCAGGATCTCATCCCCGACTGAGATCCTCAGCTCAGCCTCCTCTTGGTTTGAGTCGGGGCCTATCTAAACCCCAAAAAGACTTTCCAGGTCTGCTACCGGGCACTTTTGCAGCCTACTCATCGACCTTTATCAGAGGAAGGGTCCTCTCCAGATCTGCCCAGCATCCGGGCAACCACCACCACTACAAGACAAACCCAGACCAGACATGAGAGAAAACCTCATCATGGGGCTATCTGGTGGCCGCAGTACTACTTAATTTTCATGGCATTTGTGGGTTTTCCAGCCTGACCGCCAGGGTATTACAAGAACGCACAGGGTACGCCTTTCAGCGGAGCACCCACCGTGGAGTGGGGGGGGGGGGTCCAACCTTACAGCCGTACGGCTTGGTCGTGCGTCTTGTTTTCCCAGACCGCATCAGGTTCGTCCATTACCATTACCCATCGTCTCTCACATGGAGACATGGGCTTTTGGGCCCCAAACAGCCTGAGCGCTAGGTAGTCTAACGCCCCGCCTAGTGGTTTCTCCTTGTTGCCATCTGTCGGAGACTCCATCAAGACAGATACCCCTTTCCCAACTCTGAGGAGTTGGGATGCATGGGACCCACACGCCAGAGCCTGCATCGGTTCTAAGATCCAGTGGCGCCACGAGGAGGCTGCAAGTTGATTTGGGTGTGAGAGGTTCTTGTGCTGCGGGGTCACGGAAGCGTAAAGCTAGCAGAATGGACGAATAGACGGTTGATTCCAAAATGCAGCTTATTTAATCCGCAAAATTCGCCTATCTCTACACTCTAAAAAAAATTGTAATATTTACAAAGACTGTCTTTGTACTTTTATAAATCTTTGTTAAAGTACTAAGATTTCCTTTGTAAATTCATTAGTTTAGGAAGTTACAAAGGTATAATTTGTAATACTACAAAATAATTCTTCGTACATATACACCGACAGTTCCTGCACTGTACATTTTTTTGTAAAGTATGACAAGGCACTACTTTGTAGTTGTACAAACTTTTGTAAATGTGGAAAAATATTCCTTGTAAAATTATTAGTTTATAATGTCAAAAGAATTTTGTTTGCAAAAAAAAAAAATCTTAGAAAAATGTGCAGTCTACCAAAATCGTAGGTTCGCCGAAAATTACTTATGCAAAGATCACAACCTCTGGAAAGCACTTTTCTGGAATGAAGTTAATGTTTATATTAATTGCGTGCTTTAAAATAATTAATTATTATTGCATTTCACATTGAATGTATACAAATAAGTAAAGATTTAATAGTACAGAAGTTACAGTGGACCTGGGGGTAAGATGCGTGGGAGATGAGCGCGGGAGAGTGGTTCGAAGAGTATAGCATATAGAAATTTATTTAATTTTGAAAACAATTATTTTGGTGTATACATCCTTTATTCAAAAGTTATTTGATTAATATGTTCAGTGTTACTTACGAAGTACAATAAGAATTTAAATTTGTATTTTCGTTTTTGAAAATACAACTTCAAGGCTATACCTTGTAATTTTTCAAACACATACTTTGTATTTTATTACAAGGACAACCATTGTAGTTTTACGAGGGATTTCTAAGTAAAAGTACAAACAATTTTTTACAGTGTACTAAAGCGGAAGGCACCGTAACTCCGAAATAAAACTATGTAACCTAGCCGCCAATTGGTTTATAAGTGATTTTTGACCGACTTAAAAAAAAGGGAAGTGGTTATCAATTCGTAAGTATTTTTTAACGTTTCATACCTCAGAACTCCGTGATTTATAAATAGATTTTAAATCTCTTTTCCAGTTGAAACGGGATTTTTTCAAAGGGATCACATTTTAATTTCTTTGGCCATGTACCGTGTATTTCGAAGATACACCAGGAAACTCCTTAAAGTCGAACAGAACACGTACAGTAATTGAGCTATTGGTAGGTTTATGACAATCCAAGACTAGATAGATACCTAACTATGCTCAAAGACGTTGTGGACTCACTTGGAATGCGAATGGACAACGGAACTACTTAACGACTAACAGCACGAATGTGGAAGGTAGGCACCTGAACTCCGTAATATATCAGGAATTAATAATTAAAGAAAATATATAACCACAACTTAAAATAAAATCTACTCTAAAACACTTTCAAGTAAATAATAACTACGTTATTTAAGATTACTTAGAATACAATCAATTTATTACGACAGCAATATAAAACAATTGTTATTTTTGTAGTCGGTGGCTGGCAAGGTGTAAACGTGTAACGAATTTACTTAGGTATACATCTTATTTTATGACATTTAAGGTTGACTGCGACCAAACATTTCTTAATCGACACAAAGGCAGTTGCCGCGCGGTGTTAAGCAGCACTGGGCTCAGCGGAGGAAGTATACGGCGGGGCTGAGGAGGAAGCACCTTGAGTGAGCGGCCCAAATGCAGGCAGACGCGTGAGGGCAGACGTTGTTGACAGTTGTGTCTGATATATACATTTCCGATGCGCTTGTGTGCTACAAGTTTTCTCTAGTTGTATTCGATTGTAGTTTCCTGATGCTTAAAATCGCCGTAAGTTATTTAATTTTTTTTACACGACATCTGTGTTCAATTGTCAATAGTTTTTGAGGTGTCGCTTTAAGTCCCAATTTTGTTTGTTTTCAGAAATAGGTTTATTTAGGTTTATTTTTAATAAATGTGTCGTTTTAGGTAGTGTGTTTAGGTGTTCTTTTATAAATTGGTTAATTTGGTATTGCTGCAGTATCGAATATACGTAACTTTAAATATATTTGTTAACTTGAGGAAATTTCGAAACATTTCTTAAAAGCTTTTGTCTGGCACTAAACGCCAAAAATGTAGGGTATTCAAGCCGCTGCATGCTGGAGCAGCAGCTCACTATGGCCTCTTAAAAGAAACACATTATTTAAAACGATTAAAAGTTTTCATGTGTACAATCAACACCCAAAATATTGTCAGCTTAAAAACAATTGTTGGTTAACCAGTTCTACGTTATGAACACTCCCGTGTTTTCTTTCGAACTTTTAACCATACAATTGCTATCACTTTCTCTTGACATTATGAACAGTTGTACATGGCATGTGACATTCTTGTAATGTATGACGAATAGACTTCCGCGGACTTCACTACAACGCTTAACATTCAATTCTTCCGACGTTCCATTAGGTACGTGATGAAATAGTTAGAAACTCAAAACGAAATATTTAATTATTTTAAAACCTCAAAATTACTTATTGGAAGTAGAAAATTCTGTAGTTTGTTTAATACCAAAATAGTTTACTGGGATTTTCAAGATAATTTGCTACTAAGCCAACATCACGTTATTTCACTGTGAATTATTTTGCTTCAGTTAAGCCGATTGGTTTTCACTATTGGCATTGCAGCGTAATATGCATATTCTGACGACGACGCCCCGTTCTGATGAAACGGTGTTTCATAAAATTGTTTTGTAAGAGAAAACTGTACTACCAAGTATCGACTACAAACAAACACAATTTCATTAAAACATAAAATGAAGTTTTTATTGCACTTGAACACAATTTAGACGCCCGTCTACTGGCTGTATGTTTGTGTGAGAGAGGCACGGCGCCAAGGGCAATGTTGACCGGCACATCTGGTGCAGTATCGTCTCTACCGCAAGACACTTAAACGGCGTGCAATGGTATCGTAGATCACTCGCCTGAATGACGCTTTCAGTGGTGACCGCATCTTTCTATTGGTCGAATTGTTTAGGTGAAGTCCAATACACTTTCCTATCGTAGTTTCACACGAATCCCGCAAGTAGTTATCTAGATATAATAGAATAAAAAAAAACCGTTTTTAGCCATTTTAAGGTGCTTTAAAATGGCCCTTCTAATTAACGAGATGTTAAAATTCTACTTTTCCCAAATCGTTTGAAGTGTTAGTTCTTTACGTAACTGCACACATTAGAAACATGTTGAGAAGATTCTAAGAAAAATAGTTATGCTAAAACGGTGCAACGGTGTTTACAAAGCAGGAAGGAAACTTAACCGAGTGAAATTTACCCATGATCATAATGTTCACCTGGCAATCCTCGAACAACTTTCCACTAACTACCCAATGCTCTCGAGCAGTGTAAATGGCCGTTGGCAGGCGGAAGACGTCATTTGGCGCGAAAAAACTGTAAAGAGTACACAAAAACCAAACCACAATGAAGATAAACAAAATACACCGTGTTAAAAATGCAAAAGAAACAAACACAAAACGAATTTTATATTTAAATATAAATAAAATAACGTGTAAGAAATGTTGACGTCATATTTAGAAAATTTTTCAAAAGTTATAACATTTGAATGCGTTACAGATATAAAGGACCACAGTCGCCTCCAACCAAGGCGATCCGGGTTCGATTGCCAGCGGGATCGGTCACCGGAATTTCGCATGTGGGAATCATGCGGGACGATTCCGTTGGTCGGCGGGTATTCTCGGTGATCTCCTGTTTCCTCCGCCCTCTCATTCCGGCGCTGCCCGACGCTCACCTCATGTCACCACCACCAGCAATAATGACCTCGAATTGAGCGCTGACCAAAATATTGGGCCGTAAAACCTGGTCATGTGAGTGCGATTACCTACCCTAATCCAACTTTATTATTACAGGAACATAGTGCGTTGAGCTGTATTACAGCCGAGTTGTAACACGCTCAAGAAAAATTTACTAAGAAAATTAATTTTCATAGTAACTTTGCCATACCAAACCTAATTTTTATGTTTCCAAACCCAATTTTCAACCGCTTTTCTTTGTTATCTTTCAAACAATATTGCAATAAATATTGTTTGCTGACCTCAATAACTTAGGTTTAACATGTCACACATAAATTCAGAAACTGACACAACTCCACAAATACGTTGATACAGGTAACCTGTTGTAGTTATTATTACGTGTATATATATGCCTCCGTGTGAAGGTGGACGTGTGCAAGTATGAATGTAGACAGGTATTTGTATGTGTAAAATTAATTAAAAACCTATGCAGTACGTACAAGCCTAACACAAATAATGAATATTAAATAATGTTATTGATAAGTGTTCAGGGGAGAGGTGAGAGGGTTTTACTGCTATTTGGCAACAGTGTATTAAGAGCCAATAAGGGTGAAGCGAGGTGAAGTGAAAACACAATACCTATGCCCCAGCCGGTATTCGAACCCAGGCCCTCTCGCAGCGTAGACCAGTGCCTAACCAATTACACTACGGAGGTTGGCTACGTGTTTAGATTTTTGATAATTATTATGTTTAATAATATAAATACATATATAATAATTATACAACTATGATACTGTGATAACGATCCTGCAGATATTATTTCATTAAAACACTTTATAACTACTATAACTTCTCAAATCTAAGTCACTTAAATATTTACGAAACGCAAAATACTAGTTTTATTAATTAGAATCTTTTATTCAACTTGCAATATCCCTAGTAGCAAATACACTCATTTTTCAGTTGGCCAGCTGTTGGGAGAAGCGGCCAACGTTCGCTAGTATGATCGTCTACATTGCTGGAATGGTTGTTAATCAGGCGATGTCAGTAAATATGTTTGCAGCTAAAAATGAAATAATTTTCATGTAGGCAACTTAGTTTAAAAAGATTGACATATTTCAGCATACGGTCCACAAGCATACTTAGGAAACTAACACACAAAGCATAGGAGTATAGTAAGAATGCTTGTGGTTCACTCGTGGTTAATGTGTGGGTGATTTCATTATGCATCATGTATGCAACATGTGACCACGGGTGCATTTCGAATGTTTACTGCCTGTGGGCTACTTATCACAATCATATTTGCACAACGGGGTTAGTTGACTATTTGGGATGTTTTTGTTCGGGTTAAATCTTGCAACAGAATTTTTAATGCAGTTATCCTCAACCAACTGAGCTGAAATTTTACATACACGTTCAGTTTGGATGACAATGCATTGTTTGCTAAATTACGTCGGTCTAAATCTAATATGGCGGACCACCCAACATGGCGGACTAGTTTTTATTTTATGCACTTCAATGATATAGGTATCAAATGAAAGGGTTTGCTGAGAAGAATACGAATAAATTGACTTCCGTATTTAGCTCTTCGAGTGGATGGTGTACTACTGCCCGGCTAAAGAGTAAGACTTAGCGGGATCGTGTCTTAACTAATATCTACCTACACCCTCGGAAAATTCTAGCGGCGGTGAAAAAAATCAGAAATCAAACCCGGAACTGTGTTCTGTTAGGCACAAGTAAGCTTCAAGATGAAATAAGTGGCGCATACCTCCAAACACCCAAGTGTGCCGAGGACTGAGTGACATCAGAGTGTATCAAACATAATGTCGTGAACGTACCACCGGGGCGAACCCTGTTGTATATTAGTTCTAACCCATCTAAACAAAGCTCTGGGAGGGTCGACGGATATCTTTTCGGTACTCGTGGGAACAACATGGAAAAGTAAATAAAAAATAAAAAAAATATGTGTGACAAAAACATTTTAAAATCTATATTTTATTTAAATGCTCTAAAGAGGAGAAAATAAGCTTTAATTTAAATTAAATTAACCCCATACATTTATTACATTATACAGTTTAAATAATATAAAAGTTTGTCGCAAAATTTTCTAGTGTAGATAACAAAAGAGTACAATGTGACTTGATTTTGACATAAGTAATTCTAAGAAAAATTTTTTTATGAAATAGGTTAATATAACGACAAGCTTTTATATCATACAAACTGTATAATATAGTTAATTTATGGATTTAATTTTATTGAAAGAATATTTTTAGAGCATTTAAATAAAAGCTTGTTGTATAAATGTTTTTACTATTAATTCATTTTCTTTTAGAGTCGACCTACAAATTAGTATAAATACCGATTTATTTTCCTCAGTGCCGACAGTTGTACCTAGTTACGTTATGCAAGGTCAAGCGACGGACCCGACTAACGTGGTGTTGACTGCCTGTAGAAGCGGCCCGGCGCAGTGGCGGAATAGTTTACAAAGAGGTGACGGATGTTGCGATCAGCGGTTCGAGAGGGCGGAAGGATAGCGCTCCTTGGCCCGGAGAAACCGTTAATCGCCCCTTGGCGGCTCAGGAATGCAGCTGCGGCTGCAAGAAGCGCGATCAATCATTGCGAGAGCGATGTGATGGATCCAGTCGCGCGGATGCTGCGCGGAACATTAATCAATCTCTTTGTCTCGGGAGGACCGCAGCCCTATTCAACGACGGTTATTAGGAGGGGGAGAAGAGGGGTCTTAGAGCATCTGGGATATGCCTTGTGTGACAAAGCAGTCGTGTGTTCCAGATATGATCCTGACCAGATCAAGGCGTGCTACAGTAGTGGACAATTCCCACATCTCTATGATGCACAGGTAATCAGAGCTGTGTACAACATATGCACGACGCGGCTTGTAGTAGTTAAGTGCCTGGGCTCCAAGTATATCTGCTTTCGAAATAGTACTGTTAGCGGGGTATGGAGGGAGTTTTGCACACGTGGGGTAGCTTTGGGACACTTTAACACTATTTTCGTTTCCAATTACTGTCAACTGTGAGTAAATATTAATTAAAAGTCATACGACTATTCACCTATCGGAATCAATCGCAAGTAAACTCTTTCATGGTTTCCATACATGCGAAAAATTATTTTTATAACGTCGCAAATTCACCCCAAGTGTAAAATGTCACCCCTTCCAACGGTATTTTTTTTTTTTTTTTTTTAACCCGAACTAAAGCCGATATTGTAAAATTGCTCCACAACATTCTTGTAAACAGGTTTTAATTTTGCCGAGACGAACGGTATAAGATTTAAAGTTAGTGAAATAAATTGAAACGAAATTTAGTTCAAGCAGCACCAAAATGAGCAAATTTTTCTACAGAAATAACTTGGCAACCCATTAACGGATTTTAATGCGGGAAACGGCATTTTACATCGTAATACCGTACTGATGTAGGTAAATAGTTTGCGTGCCATTAAAATTATCCGACATAGAAATGTTTTAAAAATAATGTCTAAAACGCAATGTTTTTTAAAAAGTCGCTGTACAGGAACATGGCCATGAGTTAGACGAATTTAATGCAATTTATAGTAAGGTGTCGCGATACAGGATTCGCTCCCCCCTCCCCTTTTTTATCTTCGCGTAAATAGCAGTGATAACGCGACAGTCGACCTCTGGTGTGCTTCCAAGGTCAAAAGCATCTTTCCCATCTCTCTCTTGTAATGATATTTAGTACTGTTTGAAAATGCGTACGGCTGGGTGTTACATTTGTATGACAGCGTGGTAATTACAGACAGAAATACTCAACAACTATATGCTACCGTTATTCAGACACTGTAGTTAGCAAGTATCATCCAAGCTTTCGCCTGGTGGTAACTCAGGAAACCGTGGAAAACACGAAGCCATATGCGTTTCGTTTTCAACAGAGGTAGCGTCACTGGGCTATTACGTACGTCTCAACTTTGTTTCTGACTCGCAGGAATAAATGTTTGTCTTGCAGGTGCTAGTTACCTTTTGTGTGTATGCGTAATGTCATAAATCGGTGCAGATTTTGCAGATAAAATTATTACGTGACCGAATTTGTTTATTTTTAGAAATGATACACTATGTAAATGTATGAGTTGCATTTTGCATGGGAAGAACACACGCAAACTGGGTTTGTTCAAATCAAACTATACAAATTATCTATCTATAGTCATTACAGGTACCGCTTTGTGGCGCCTTATGAATGCAGTTCATGAAAGTCGGACTGAAATTTGTTTCATTGATGAGGAACATCCAACTCCAAAGAAAGCGGGGAGTCCTGGAGTCCTGCCCCGGGAAATTTTGGGGTTCGAAGGTGCAGGATGGGATTATTTAAGCATTTCTCATTCCTAAAATATACTAATTATACAGCTGGTTGAAACAACAATTTTCTTTTTTAGAAAATGTTTTTGAGTGAACAGATTTATTTTAAAAAAAAAATCAATTTCCATAGGTACATGTTGGAGCCCTATACACACAATAAAATAATGAATTCAAATACCAGGAGAAAACTGAATGTTAAACTTACAAGCTGCAGTAGCAGTAAGAATGTTCCACACAACATAAGAAATTAACTAAAACAAACTTTTATTCGAATTTATTGGTTTGTGGACATACGCCCTTGTTCATGTTTCGTTGACCAAACTTGTATTGAAAGACAAAGTGACAAAATACAAAAAACACAGAAAACGCAAGAAAAAACAATCCCATACGAAGTTCGTCTGGGATTGTGTTTTCTTGCGTTTTCTTACTAGTACACAAATGATGTGCATTATTTGATAAACGATTGGTTCATCGTTTCAGAAGACTGCTTTCTCCTCCCATTCACTGTCGCCACACAGTCAGCAGCAAAAATAATACGGACATTGATAATATGATGTATATATGAAGTTACAAATATTTGTGTGATTGTGTGTATGTGGAGGGGGGTTCGCGACATGTGTATTGACGTCAAAATATTTATATTGAGTAATACAAATCTTATGTTCTTAATTACAAGTATAGGATAAACATCTTCCTCCGGTTTGAAGTTTTCGCTGGCTTTGTTTTATCTAGTAGTTTAAATGTACAAATACACGTTTTATTGTTCCTAATTTCCATTCTAACTCCAAGAGAAACAATATCCGGGGATACCTAAGTATATCAGAAGGGGTCCTTTTTTGTCGTGAAGTACGTAACTATTTGATTTTGTCCGCCTAAAATATACCGCTCTTGTGCACCATCACTCAATCACAAGAAATTTCCACGGCCAAATTATTATTAATATTATAATTTGATTTAATTTATGTTTATAACAATACATGGGTAAATGCAGTCCGTATATGTTACCACGTCTGTATGAATGTTTCATGTTAGCATACTTGAATACATTGTTCCTACACCTGCAATTTACCTATTCTAATTATGTAGTACTTGATTGTCGTAACTGATACGCACATACATGAAATTGAAGTGAAGTAGGTTCTACGGCACTGTAGGCAAAAGTCTTGAATGCCGATGAGTATAAATGGTGTTAAGTGTAGAGTATCTTTGAAATGAAGGGGTGGGGTAAATGGGAGAACCCCGATAAAACCCGCCCACCGGCGACATCGTAAGGCATGATTTACCTGACCGGGGCACGGACTAAATTGTAATACAGAAGCGAAATGACGTGGCGGCTCGTTTGATATTGGCGAACTTCGCCGCTCATTGGTTACTTGAGACCATTGATGCCAGACCTGCGTATGTTTAACTCCTGCATGTTAATGCAGGTGTCCTATTGGCATGGCTGCTGTTAATCAGAGCAGCTGCCTCACGTTGATTGGTAATAGATGTTTCTGCCATGTCGCTGACCAGGGAAGCCATTTTTCTGGCGTGTGTGACTGAGTTCGCTGGCCTACCGGCTATTTCACTTCTGTATTCCAAAATATTCTGTGGCCGGGGATTGGACCCGGATCGCTTTGGTGGAAGGCCAGCGATCTAACCGCTCAGACACCGCGGCCCACTAATAACATTGGCCGCAAAATATTTTCCCCATATATTTACATACATATGAACGTTTACGTTGTATTACATACCTCTTAGTGCCAAATTCTGTATGTTCGCAAGGATGCATTCCGGAATCTGAATCGCATTGGGCAGTTACAGTGATTGACTCGATTGGCGAGGGTTTCTGCCAGCCATTTAATCTTTGTGGTGTAGGTAAAACAAAGGCTTATTTCCTGTAACTAGCCAATTAAATAAATTACTACAAAATTGCTATATTAGATACCTATATATCTAAAAGTTGAGGTAAGAGGTTTTTACGGCCCTAGGTCTTCAGATTTGATGAGGGTGAAATGAGGGGAAGGACAACACATCATCAATGCCCCGTCCAAATTCGAACCTGGGCCCTTTCGCACCGTAGACCGGCGCCTTACCGACTTCGCTATTGAGGCTGGCAATATCACAATAATAAAGCGCACGAATACAAAATTATTATTTTTATACTGACAAATTAGTAAGCATCAATCTCGTACATTTCTTTATCCTGTATCCTCCATTTTACTAGACCACAGTGTACTGTTTTTTTTTTTTTCCTTTTCGCTGTCAAAGACAACCTTTTCTTTCTTTCTCCTTTCCCTGTCACGGATTTACACTCCACTGGTTAGCTACTTGAAGAGGTGCCTGAGTCAGCGCTGTTTGTGACGATATCCCCAGAAGCCTGGGTTCTAACACTGTTGTTGTGACTGTGCATAGAGGTATAATATGACATTATTGCCCAGTATTATGTTGGGGTACTGGCCGGCAGGCGGGCTGGAATTTGTTGTTGTTGACAAGATGGCGTCGTTGTAATTGTTGTAATTTGGAGATATAATACATCAGTTTCTTTCTTTTTCTTTTAAGTATAGCATTAAACATTGGTCCTTCGGTGTCGGATTGAGAATTGGCGTGGCATTCATTGATAGTCGCATATTATTTCGTTTTAGCACGTTTTGTTTATATCTTGCGACATTATGACGGATCCGGTGGTGACTGCGAAATTACGACTTGTCCGAGCGGAGAATAGGCTTCAGAGAGCGGCACTTTTAGCAGATCAAGTAGAAGAAGACCCGTCTCAGCGTCGCTTGTTTGAAGCAACGTGTCGTAACTTACCTGAACTAAGGAAGGGTTTTGATGAAGATCACAATTTAATTTACAGCAAAGCCAGCTCGGATGACACATTCAACGAGAGTGAACATCAGATTCGCCTAAACAGGTTTGATGACATGTACTACCAAATAATGTTAATTGTTCATTCATCTAAGCCATTGGCTACATCTACCTTGCCCAGTGTGGACCATCACTCAAATAAAGTAAAACTTCCAGTAATTCAGCTTCCTGTTTTTAAGGGTGACATAAAAGAATGGTTAAACTTCTCCAACCTATTTGTCTCGTTAGTTAAAAACCATCCAGATCTGTCTGGTGTTGAGCGGTTTGTATACCTAAAATCTTCCCTAACCTTAGAGCCTCTCACTCTGGTACAAGCACTTCCTGTAACCAGTGATAATTTCAATGTGGCTTGGAACATTCTTGAAAAACAGTACAACAACAAGAGACTTATTGTGGCACAGTACATTGATTCATTGCTCCAAGTTCCTATTGCAACTTCAGAGTCTGCACCATCCCTTCGTCGCCTCTTGTCAGGTGTTAATGAAAACTTAGGTGCGTTGAAAGCTCTGGGGCTCCCAGTTGAGAATTGGGATTTGATTCTTTTGCATTTATTAGAGAAGCGAATTGAT
>PNEQ01016382.1:0-46100 GCA_003012365.1 Medauroidea extradentata
ATGAGCCAGGGGCTCTATGTATGTAACTTGTAATTAGTAATTGGTACAGCCAATGAGTATATGTTGTATATAATAGTATAAGTAAACGACGTTAAATAGACCATCGACGTATGTTGTTGTTATTTTAATGACTTCACCTAGATGAGAACCCACCACATCTTCCTGATTGTAGTAGCTTCCCGTTGGGATACTACAGGGGTGAATAGGGTGAAATGTATTTCCGAAGAAATGTCCATATAGCTCGAACCCGACGGCCTATCATCGTGATTTTTACTTTAATAGGATACTCGTAAAATGCATATTAGCCAATTGAAGGATTTTTCGAAATTCAACATTTAAGGGGGTGAAAAGGCCTTAAATGTGTTTCCAATCAACTTATCGATGTCTATCGAACCTTTCGGGATAGAGAGTTGATATTCACTTCAAAATATTTCTTTTGTAAATACCCAAAAAGTGGTTTTAGTTCTTTTTTTTTTAATTCGACCCCCAGGCAGTAAAAACGGGCAAAATGTGTTTTTTTATGAATCGTCTATATCGTTGAAACACAATTGGCTATCGTCATGATTTTTACTTTAATTGGTTATGTATACAAATGTCTATGACAGAACTGACAGAACTACAAGACATTTCTAAATTCTTTAATTAAGGGGGTCAAAATACGTGAAATATGTTTTCGTTTATCCCTCCATACCTATAGAACCAATCGAGATATCGAAGTGCTCTTTGCTTTAAATTGAGGCTGTTGTAAGTATCCCAAGTACTATTAAAATATATTTTCCGAATTCGGCCCTAAATCGGTTAAAAAGGGGGTAAAATATGTTTTAGATTCTCTATCGATATATATCGATCCCAATGATTTTTATATAGTCATTTTTGTTTGAGATTGATGCTTACTCAAATACCTAAATAATATTTCCCGAATTTTCGAAATTCGCCACCTAAGGAAGTGAAAAGGGGTGAAAAGTGGTGAAAAGTGTTTACAATTAATCGTCGATATATCTTGAACCCAGCGGGCTTATGTGTTTTTCACGTCCGTGAGACATCAATAAATTATTTTAAAACGTAATTAAAGGGTTTTTCGAAATTTACTCTCTTAGATGGTAAAAAGACGATGAATATGTTTTAGATAAATCTTCGATATCTATCGAACCCGTCGAGATATACAATTAAATTTTGCTTCAGGATGGTGATAACAGAAATGATCGCAAACGGTTTTTTAAGATTTTTCGAAATTGCATTTACCAGTACTGTGAAGGGTTGATATGTGTTTTTTTAGTGAATGATCGATTTTGATTCGACTGAACGGCCTAGCGATGTGATTAACACTTCAATTGGATACTTAAACAGAGGTCTAAGATGTGAATCTAAAAAATTTCGAAATTCGTCACCCAAAAGGGTGAAAAACACAAATTTTATTTTCTTCAACTCACGATATCTATCCAACCAGTAGCGATATTGAGGTGTTGTTCACGTCAGAGTGATGCTTACGTAAGTATTAAAAATATATACATGTGTACGTTTTTTTTACATTATACGATAACGTGATTATTAAGAATATAACTAAGTTGGTCAACATAAGGCAGACGATCACAAAAGCCGAAGCGAGCAGCGAGAAATAACCTGTGCAGGAGTTACACTCTACAGTAACCTATCGATATGTGGTGTTGTACAACCTCTATGATCCCGGAACATTTTTAAATTAAATTTTATTTTCATGAATTATTTCGACGTTACGTGACGCAGTTGTTTGTTACTCAGGTCTAAATTACGGGAGGTCCTGGGCTCGATTTTCGTTAAAATCTGCGTGCAAACGTTCAATTCTAGCACACAAAAACTACAAGGGAGAACGAATTAGTGCAATTTACATGTTGTCGTTTAGAAGGGGTGCAATTGCAGTTCGCTTTCCACCTAGCTTCCTCTGCGTAAGCTGACATATGGTCGGTATACTGCCAAAAGTGATTAAGTCATGCATGCTATTTTGTTTAAAATCACTATTGAATTGTAGATATTAACAAAAATGTGGTAAGTTACTATACTGTGACACAACATTACGAAACGACAAATAGACTTTAAACTTGGGCAATTGTTCGTGAACAACACATAGGTACATATTCCTAGCATTTTTATCACTTTATCTCATTTGGACTTTGTCACTTTTGACAGTAAACCGATGATATATCATCTCACTAATCTCAAGTTCGGGGCACCAAAGACGTTTCCACAAAACATTTACCCACTGAAACTTTGTAATGGCAATAATGTTCAAGTTAATATTTTGAAAATATATGATTGAGGACCTGATCTTTGAAAGAACTGTGCAATGGGAGTGCATGACAGTCATATATTTCGCAATGGAGTATGTCCAAGTAAATAAATCCAGTCATGATTGAGGACACCGTCACCAATGGTTGTGAGCAGGGTAAATCACATGTTTTTCATTCGATTAACCTCTTACCTTAGGTGTCTGTAATTACCCCACAACCTCAAATTGACAGGGCTATAAATAAGGCCCAGGCGAAGTCGCTGTTAGTGGCAGGGATAGTCTTAAGACTACTTTTCGCGTGGACAGCTATAGCTACTTATCCTGCTGCAGAATTAGTTCAACATTCTAACACTTGATGACTGAAGTACCAATCTTGTATACAAAGAGGTTTTTTAATTAAAGTAAACATTACCAGTTACGAATAATACTCGCGAGCACAGCCGCGGGGGACTGCTAGTATCATATAAAATGTGTCTGTTTGTTTGATTATATTCGTCTTATGCGCGCTTCTATAACATTTATCCTATTGCTACGCTACTTTTTTGAGTCCATGGGTGAGCGAAGGTTTTTGCCAAAAAAATTGTGGGAAGGGGAGGGGGTAAAATTGGTGTAGAGGTTCAGAAACAGGTACCTAATAAATTTAATAGGTGACGGGACAGCTAGTTAATATGGAATAATTCGTTTAAAATTGTTGAAATTGTTTACGCTCCTAAACTTTCATCCGATTGAGCGTGGAATGAGAACTTTTAAAGCAAAGTTTGAAGCAAGGTGGAAAATCTTGCAATAGACTGAGACGCAAATAAATCGCAAGTTCAATGACCGGCGGGCTAAAGGCTAGACTACAGTGTACTACAAATTATTAAATCCCAGCTGTTTGTACATTTGCTTTTCATCCAGTTTCACCATAGATATAGAGACCTGAAAAATTTGCGTTTTCATTTGGGCACAAACTAGGTCAGTTAGTGTTACTTTCGCAATTGGCCTCTGACTTATTTGACACCTCCTGGAAGTCTATGAGCCAATAATGGAAATATAACTAATATAGACATATATCACTTTGACAGCAAGCAGCTAATGAGCATGTGTTGTCTACTTCCGTTCACACAAATTCTTACAATAACGTGCAATAAATATTACAGTACCGGGGATTCTTATTGGCTCAGTCAAATAGGGTAAGAGCTCTACGTACAAGCGAAATATTGTAATATTTTGATAAACTGAACGTACACTATAAAGCCCAGCAAACAGTCAAGTTTTCCTTCGATAAACCATCATATATAGTCACGATGCACTTTTGACCGGTCTTAGGAGAAATACAAATGAAGATAGAAGTACGAAATCTGCACAAAATAAAAGGAAAATGCATGATGTGTACGCACATGCGCATACAGATGACGACGTAATACCACGAACTGCGCGGCAGCGGATCAGCCCAAGCCCACGCCAGTCGAGATGTGGACGGTACGGAGGAAAGTTCAGCATGTTCTGCGGCTTCCCAAATTCGAATCCATGACCAAAGTGCAACGTCAATATCATCGCGTGTACCTTGTTTAGTTGATTTTCTATGACCGGTCAAATGTGCGTCATGACAATACATACATACTGTAGTTATTGAAGTAATTAACCCATAGACTGTACATGAAGAGGTGATGGTTAGAGAGGATTGTATTTCGCGAAATTATGTTGTGCCAACATACCATTGAAAACACTGTAGTTTCTTGTAACATGTATGATTGAGTTATGTACATCTGACATAGCGTAGCTGTCTGCAGACCAATAACAGGCACCAAATATTACAATAACGGGATTCTTATTAGCTTAGTACAAGCGAAAGCCAGTGATCTACTGGTAAGCTGAACGTGTGTTGAAACCGAGCAAAAGTAAAGTTTTCCCGCGATAAACCTACGCAGTACTTACCAAACTTCACTTTACATATATAGCAGTCGTTGAGCACTGATGCCAGTATGCATTTGACTGTTTACTAAAAGTGTACAGGAACGCCACCATCTATATTTGAGAAACAATTTCACCATACCTAAATTCTTAACACTCCCATGCACCGGCACGATAAGTTAAAAGACAAGTGTTTATAGTGTAATGCACTATGACTAGAGATGATGGTTTTTCTCGGGTTTCAACGTACGTTCAACTTAACAAAGATTACAGTTTTTTCGCTTGTACATTGGGCAGTTATCCTATTTTAAATGAGAGAGGGAGTGAGCGCTCAACATGTGAGGGGCGATATGAGATGAGTATGGAGCAGCGTCGGAATGAACGGGCGGGGGAAACGGGAGACCCGGCACGATTCCCACATGCGAAAATCTGGGACAGGCCTCGCCGGGAACCGAACCAGTATCGCCTTGGTGGGATGCAAATGGTCTGACAATTCTGCCACTGGGGCCCCCTATTTTATGTGAGCCAATAAGAATCCCGTTATTGCAGTATTTGATGCAAGCTATTGGTCTGCAGAGAGCTCTGTTGTGTCAGACCATGGCCGTCATTAGTAGAAGGCCGGAATCTTGAATGTGGTAACACTGCACCGGGGGCCTGCAGCTTGTCACTGCTTGGTCACCCAAGTCTCTGCAACGAGTATAGATGCAGCTTTAGTGGCGTGTACACGTCTACACTGACTAGGGCAGCCAATGAGCGACCGACAGCAGGCCTCCGATGCAGCATTTCCACATTCAAGACTCCGACCTTCTACTACAGACGGTCATGATATAACCCAGTCATAATACACATTGCAAGAAACTGCAGTGTTTTCAACGGTATGTTGGCATAAAAATTTTCGCGATTTACCATTATCTCTAATTATGGCATAAGTTCCAGTAATAATTGTTACGGCTCTGGCTTCACCGACAGTTAAATCGCGTTTTTTGCCTTGAAGTTTGGTAGTGACGAATCACGTTAAGGACAACCTAAACAACATCCACTTTTATGTTTTTAAGGCCGCCTCCTAAACGTACGTTAGAGGTTCAAAAGCGACGGAGTTGGACCTTGGAGCGCGCATCAAACTAGCCAAGTTCTGAACTAGCGTGCAAGATTCCCGCCGAACCATTTTTACTATGAGAAGCTGTGGCCATGTAGTTTCATTGGTGGAACGTCTGTAATAAAGTTCAAAGCGTGTCTCAATCTAAGTTTCGCGTGCATCCGGTAAGTACACTTTGAAGTACGGCGGTCTAAATAGACATTTTTAGCTGCGTTGGATGGCTTAGAATCAGTGTTTTGATTAGCATGGTGTCTCACCAATTACAATTCGACCTTGTACAAAGTGCGTTTTATTTTCGTACATTGGCACAATGAACACATGTAGAAAAGTTTCGTTTATAAATTCTGTTTACGAACACACTACAACACATTACAAGCGTGTGGTAGGGGAGGCCCTTGGTTTTTCATTATTGGACATAAAATGGTCCAAATTTCGTTTTCCAATCTTTCAAAAATAGAACTGTGAATTAAATGCTTTCAAATTATTACTCGTAACAATGTAAATATGAGATTAATCTAATGAAGACCTTTACTTGGAGCATTTAGGAAAGGAAGGTAAAATAAATCCACTATAGTCGCTTAGATTCCCACCTTCCTTTGGTAGAATAAATCTTAATTTCCTAACTGTAGCTTTTTTTTTTTGTCGATTGAATATTGTGTTGCCTCTGAGTCGTTTCTGCAGTTGCATTTTTAAAAATAACTTATTACACATATGTGATCTCCGATATCCCTTTCGTATGTCTTTGCATTGGGTTTTGTTTTCATGTCTGTCCGTATTTTACTTCTACTACAGTTTAGAAAACTTACTGGTGAGGTTACTTGAATACTCGCTTCTCGTCATTGAAATTTACCGAATTCTTCGGGAATTTTGCCGTCGTTTTGTTTAATTTCACTCAACGCACATTTGTATTATCAACTTAATATCACATCAGTAATGTTTAATACTATTCTCGTGATAAGGTATTTTTTTAATTCAGACTTTCAAAACTTTAAAAAAATATATTTGAAGCGAAGTACAATATCGTAAAATGTAGTATCCAAACATAACTATCGCTCTCTTTATGATTAAATACTCCTTGTGGCTGTATTGCATAGACAGTGTGATGTAAGCAAATATGCACATCCACAAACCCACACATTCCAGTGAAATCCTATTGCAGAATGTTTTCAAATGTGTCGTGATACACAGACTCTATGGGCTCTACAGCGATCCTGGTCTGACGTAGCGATTTCATTGGTCTATTTATTTCCATGGTTGCCGTCTATCCTCACCCATCACGGCCACGAACGAAGTGGGGATAATTATGGAATAAATTGAAATTAAAAACAACTTAATAGGCCTTTTTAAATTAATGAAACTAAAAATAAACAATTATTTATTAAATGTGTCATGTAGGTATATTCTAGATTCAGAATTACCTCTCTCTTGGTAACATTATCACAATATTGGCGTACGTAGATAGGCACGTTCTAGAGATGTATATTATACAAATATAGGTACCGGTATTTTCAAAATATAAAATTTATATAGATATATATGTCATATTTTGAAAAGATCTATATTTATATACGCCCCTAGAACTGTCCTATCTACGTATGTGTGATGATGAGTTACAAACGGTGGGTTATTCTGTATTTATAATATACCTACTACTATATACATATACGACGATTATAACTGAAATTTATTACGTTTTTTTTTTTTTAGTTATTTTTCAAATAGATTTTTTATGTACTTTATTTCAAATCTATTTTTTTTACTCTTAAATCTTTGTCTTTTCGTTGTGTTGCAGTTTTTTATTTTGTTTACTTTATTTTTTAATGTTGATCTCACGAGACTGGAAGAAACGTTGGTCCACCCTCTTAGAAGTTCCGAAATAGAAGGGTAGGGAATTTAATTTTACGAGGTGCTCCCGGTGCCACAACTTTGGTACTTTAGTGACAGTCCATGTTTGCAA
This sequence comes from Medauroidea extradentata, assembly GCA_003012365.1. Classification (NCBI taxonomy): domain Eukaryota; kingdom Metazoa; phylum Arthropoda; class Insecta; order Phasmatodea; family Phasmatidae; genus Medauroidea; species Medauroidea extradentata. The sequence goes on from PNEQ01016382.1 coordinate 7,210, forward strand.
CACCCTGCCATTCAGCTCCACAGTACTTACCCCACCTTAAATAAATACTTATGAAAAACATAAAATTTGCTTTTTAGTTCACGTACTTCAAATATAACAATATATATGCCATATAATAATTTAATATAGCACTGTCACCGAACTTACGTAAGTATGCGAAATTTCAGCTCAATCGAATACCAGCAAGTGATTGAAAAATGAATTGCGTATTTCGAAATGACAACTCACATACGTACGAACATTGCATCAACAAAAAACTTGTAAAAACGTTCGTATACGTGACGAGGTCATACAGAAGATACAGAACCCGCGAAGTTGGCAGATCCCTAGTAATACGGCTTAGTGTCGGCCGTTCTCGAGCCAAGGTCATCGACAGCTATATATGGCTAGGGTTTTGATTGGTTAGGGAGGTTTGTGCGATGATGGTACCAGTGAGGAAGGGGGGATGACGTATTCGAGCCAGCTTTGTCACGGCTGATGAAGCGGTCGGCTGGTAACGAATCAAACTTGTGCAGGCTATGAACTCCCCTCTAGGGAGGTGGAAAGGGGAAGTCGCCCGCCGGAGTTAATTAACGGACGATCAGAAAGTCGAGATCCTGTTGGCACACACGGGGCTGAAATGTGGTGGTTACGATGGTCGAAGAGAGGGGAAGGGGTACTTAATTCCACCCTGGGCTCATCCTCCGACTCGAGGAAAACAACATCGTATGGCCAAGCCTACACCACAAGTCTTTTATGATAAGTCACAATGTTAAATTGCTAGGATTTCTAAAACTGTGCTGCAGTGTGAGTTTACGAGTTGAATGGGCTTGTAGATAAACCTTAAAGTAGGGTTGCTTTGCCAAATTTGAAGGTTACTTTGCCACACACGTATTTGTTGTTTGTAAAAATGTTTGCAGAATCTCAAATTGTTGAAGACTACATCATTCACACCTATTATAAATACATACCAGAAAAATTCACTTTTTCTTTTAGGAACAAGCTATAGTTCCAACAACTATCAGTTCGTATTAATTTCGTAACTGGCCCTCAACTCTTACGACAGTTCCCGGAAGTCGTAGAGCCAATAACAAAAACGTAACTAAATGAAGGCCCATATCACTGTGTTCACGAACAGCTAATGAGCAGCTATTGTTTGAGTACACATACATTCTTGGAGACTAGTCTACAGATCAGTGAACCCGGGAAATTGTCCTGTCTCTAATTATAACAATCAATTCTTCAGAGTGACGGTATTTTCATTGGGAATGCAATTAATTTGCTGGTGTAAAGTTACCTATGGGTAGAGATAATCGTTTATAGCGGGAAAACTTGACTGTTTGCTGAAATCCAATACATGTTCAGCTTACCAGAAGATTACTAACGTTAGCTTGTACTTGGCACTGTTACCCTATTTGACTGAGCCAATAAGAATCGAGATGTTATAATATTTGATCCCAGTTATTTGTCTGCAGACAGCTACGTTGTGTTAGAAGCATATCACCAAATAATATATGTTACAAGAAACTACATCGTTTTCAAAGGTATCTTCGTATAAATTATTTTCGCGGTATATTATCGTCTCTACCAGTTGGGTAAATGTAACCTCAGCGGCATTTGACCCGTCTGTACACACGTGACATTGGCATGCTTACAGGAAACTACCAATATGAGGAGTATTACCCTGTTACTGAAGTCGTATTACTGCAAAATTTGTTGTTCACTCTTGAACACTAGTGACTGAAGATTTACCAGTACCTACCAGTAAAATTCTTCCACATACCACTCAGAATTGTGTATAGTCATTGCTGGAGACAGGAAACATTCGTTGATTCACTGGCCTGCCGAAACTATTCTCCAAGAATGTCTATATCACAGAATATTTAAGAATACAGAAGTGAAATAGCGGGTAAGATGGCAAACTCAGTCACACACGCCAGCAAAATGGCTTCCCTGGCCAGCAACATGGCGGAAACACCTATCGTCAATCGGCGTAAGGCGACTGCCCTGCTAGCCGGCAGCCAAGCCAACGGGAAACCTGCAGTATCATGCAGGAGCCAAACAGACACGGAGCTGGTATCAACAACCTCGGGCAGCCAATAAGCGGCGATGTTCACCCGTATCAAACGAGCCGCCACGTCATTTCACGTCTGTATTACTACTTAGTATGTGCCTATATCACGGAGGTAGGAGTATACATATGGCACTTTGGGACTTCCTTGAAGTCGACGATTTAAGCCAGTTTTGCGCGAACAATACGGTATTGTAACCCAACACAGGCAACTCTCACTATGCGTTTACGAAAATCTAGTAATTATTATCTACTCGATCCACCCAGTCGTTGGATGTTTTACATATATTTTTACTGCACTTTAACTCGAATAGTACTATGCGCGGAAAAATCTGCATAAGCAGTATATTTCGGTCACTGACCTATCTGTATTATAATACTAGGTTAGATCAGTGCATGATATTCTTCTGTAACAGTACAATTTAGTTATAGATAGGAAATTTCGCGAAGATTTTTGCAGTACTTTGTTTCAGTGCCTTACGTGCGCACCTGCATCTCGGCTTTGTGGTCAGTGATTGGATGCCGTAACACCCAGCTTCTGGAGGTTAAACCCGCAAATCACAGACGTGATGTGTGGCAGTTCTCCGTATACTACTTGGTACAGTAAAATTAATAACGGATCTGCACAAAAGACTCTTGTCAATAACCATGAAGTAGAACTGCAGGTATGCACGTAAGGCACTGAAACAAAGTTCGGCCAAAGTCTATTCACCAAAAATTCCTGTTCCTGAGTATAGTATATGGCAATAGAATTGTGTACTAGTAAATCCGCATCTGTCGAGTAAATCGAGTAAGGTTTTCGTAATCGCGTAGTATGGTATTGATGCGGTTGATTAAACAGATTTAAATTAAAACGGTTACGTACGTTGCATTTGGATGTTCAGAGCAAGGAGGTAAGGGAAAGAAAACTGCTAATTTCATGGGTAGAAAAGGCCATGTTACATATTTGCGTATGTGGTTAAACAACTGTTTATAGAGATAAATCTATCAAACTAACCTGAAAATATGGCCACATACTATATTTATTTACACATGTGTACGTCACTGACGATACGCAGCTACTTGTTAATGGCAATCAAACGAACACATCTGCATACAAAATGTTAAATAAGTAGCAGAACCTAGCCTGAAATTAACACTGTTAGCAGAGCAATGGTTTCCATGCACAAACAGTTGGCGATGTCGATACTCACACAATTGTGTTTCAAAACGCAATCGTGTTGTTAAGTTCACATTTTATTGCAAAATGTTGTTCTCCAAGCTACATAGACTAAGATAAACATGGCATATTTGTCATTCCATTGATCTTTATTTCTTTCTTACTTTTAAATCTTTCTTACTTTTAAATATTCATGCAATATACATTGGTTCTTATGGCGGAAACAATGTTTAGCAACAATTACCACATGGAATTAAACACACTGACTTCAGCATATAGTATAGCCACCCTTTGATCTACATACTCAAACAGATAGCAGTGATATCACATCATTTAACCTGCATTTAATTGTTTTTTATGATTTTCTCTGCTCCTTGCAGATGATGTCAGGAATATCAAAGGCCAACTGCAAATGTGAACAAATCATTCAGTTGTTTAAATTTTAGTTTGTACTCAAACGAAAACGCCAAATTTTGTAAGTCTCTAGTCAGTGCTTAGCACCGATTCGCTTGGAACTCACCCACACTTCGCCACTGCCAAACCTACGACAAAAATTTAATCCCGAAGGAATTCTGACGGTTTGTAATAAAAAGGAACGGAAGTTCACAAAACCGCACGAAAACGAAATATAATATTTTCAACGAGAGAAACAGAACAGAGAGACGAATACATCACCAAGTACAGAAGATATGAAAAATTTTGCAAGTAAAACAGTTGACAGAACACAAAACATGGAGACAACTGAAGATTCACTACAGGATGTTCTAAAATTCTGTGTCAATATTCTAGGGAAACAATCCTCACGTGTAGAGGAACAAAAAGTGTTACATGAACATAGGTCCAAAAACGCACTGTTTCTGCGCTACAGTTGGCAATACATGACGTATGGTTGATAGCGCGCGGGTAGGTTAATGTTGTTGTGGGGCGTCATTACAGCAGTACATAACATGTTACTATGCCACACACTACGTCACTAACACACAGACAGTAGGAACAACTGTGACACAGCAACATGATCCTGCCAGCACGTTATCAACCATACGTCATGTATTGCCAACCGTAGCGCAGAAACGGTGCGTTTTGAACCTATGTTCATGTATCACTTTTTGTTCCTCTACACGTGAGGATTGTTTCCATAGAATATTGACATAGAATTTGCAACATCCTATATAAAATGCGACAGCAGAGAATGCACAGACTACTTGTAGACGACCTATATAAAATACGACAGCAGAGAATGCACAGACTACTTGTAGACGACACAACTTTCAGCTAACTGGGTTGGGAAGAATTGCAACTTGTGGAGTTCAAACAGTACCACGAGTTAAATTTTTTATGCATCCAACAAATTACGGCAACAGGGTCTCGATCAACTCATGGTTAAACCAACACGAGCAGGAGTTAAGCAACTCTCGGAGGATGAAACATGCCAAGTGACAGAATAAACATAGGACGTTAATCAAAACCATTTTCACAGAACTGAGCACCGTAAGGTTTTTGGTGCACTCAGTATGTTGGCTGGATTAATGTAATTTTTAAGGTATTTAGTTCAATGTATCTATTTATTTGCCATCAGAGAACCCTCCAAGAGGTAAAACAATCCCAAGTCGTGAAATGGACACGAATTTATAATTATTTGAATTCTAACTTGCGTGAATTTTTCAGGTCTCAACAAATTACCGAACCAGAATCATTGCTAAGCCTGATTACAACTAGTCTCATTTTTTATTTATCACCATCATGTTCCTGGAAGAAGAGAAAAGAGGTAACTAGGACCTTGATTTAAAGGGGATGACTTGTCGTCTGGGGATGAATCCAGAGTAGGGGAAGGAGGGAAAGAAAGTAAGGCGGAAAACACAAACACCACCACCTAGGGGCTGGTAAAATATTTCGCCGAACAGAACGGAAGGAAGGCGACAAACAACGGGTGGGATATAAAGAAAAGTTACGAGACTATCCAGTTGGCGCCCTCCTTCACCTCTTGGAATGACTCTTCTAACAACATTGGCCTCAACCCTACACTCACCCCGTTAAAAAAACTAACCGTCCTCCTCTGGAAACTTTCTCCACGGTGCCGTTTAACCAGGTTATCTAGCGCCCGCGGATCTGAATACTCGTGGCCGAGAACAGGAAGAGGAATACGAAGGGAACAGTTCCGTACTCGAGGGGAAGAAAGGTACGGAAAGGGCAGCGTTGACAGCGTAATTCAAAGTTCAAAGGTTGCCCGTACTGCGCGAGAATTAAGTGACGTCACGGTGGAACTTTCCGGGAACTTATTTTCTGCCCGTGTAGGCAATGAAAGTTGTGAATAAAAGTTACACTCCCCCGCAGCGCTTGAGAAACACAAACGCAAATTAAAAATTTGGTGCCTACTTGCGAAACTTAACAAAAGAAAAACATGCAGTAATTAAATTAATAATTTGGAACCCATTGATTTTGTTGCACCATTTAGTTTCAAAGTTGTAAGTGCCCATCTGCAGCTATGCTTCCTGGTCAATGATTGTATGTTAGAGGTTTTTAACCCTCAAGATGTCATGGATCTAACCGTATTTCACAGGTCACCCAACCGAATGGCACAATCAAATGAAAGACATCTCTGCAGTAAGTCATGCTGCCAATAACCATGATGCACACATATTAATGTAAACGTAAGGGAGTGCAAGAGTATGGTACAACAGTATATTCACGAAAACCACTTATCACTGTTCATTTATCTTTTCAAGATTTTCTTTCTTGTGAAACTGGAGTGAATGATTAGACACCATCGTAACGTTCCAAACCTCCGAGAGTCATGCACGACTAACTAAAGTTTTTTTGGCTGGATTTATTTGCATGGACATACTCCATTGCGAAATAAATGACTGTCAAGAAAACTAAACTATAAGACAAGAAAACATAAAATAAGCAGAGTATGCTTTAGTCATCAGGATACATACACAACATAAAATTCCAAACCTGGAATCGGGTCAGATGAAACAAGGAGCAAACAGAAAATAAATGAAGTAACAAACAATAAAAAAAAAAGAAACCTTAGTTGACATGCGACACAACGATGAGACGAAACAAAACACAGTAGTTTTCCAAACAGTCACTAATAACGAAGTTTCGGGAACTGGAATCTGTTCCCGTGTTCCTGAACCCTGTGTGTCTACCTGATTACGGGAATAGATTCCAGTTCCCGAAACGTCGTTTTTCTATCTGTCTGGAAAACTATTGTGTTTTTTTTTTTTCGTCTCATCGTTTGGGTCGTTTGTTGTTTTTTCTGTTTGTGTCCGACGTCTTTGTGTTTTGTATCGTCTCATCGTTGTGTCGCATGTCAACGTAGGTTTCTTTTTTATATATTTGTTATTTCTTTTATTTTCTGTTTGTTCCTTCTTTCATCTGACCCGATTCCAGTTTTGGCATTTCATGTTGTGTATGTATCCTGATGACTAAAGCACACTCTGCTTATTAGTCATGCACTCCCTTTGCACATTTCTTTCAAAGTTTTTTTCACCTAATTTTTTTTTTTTGTTATCGGTACGCCAGTCTGCCTTTCTTACCCATTTCCCCCCTCCCCTCATTTCAATTTTTAGTATTTTGACAGGGACCCTGGCGAGTGGACACATCAAAGTTTCATCGCATACAGATGAATGATATGTAGGAACTTGCACAAGCATGGCCATCTTTAGTAGAAGGCTGGAGTCTTGAATATGGCAACACTGCATCGGAGGCCTGCTGCTTGTCACTTCTTGGCCACCTTAGTCTCTGCAACGTGTATGGATGCAGCTTTAGCCACAGACTATACGGCAATATAGACGTGAAATGACGTGGCGGCTCGTTTGATACGGGCGAACTTCACAGCTTACTGGCTGCCCGTGTTTGTTGATACGAGCCCCGTGTCTATTTGGTTTCTGCATGTTACGACATGTTTACAACTGGCCTGGGTACCGGCTAGCATGGCAGCGCTGATTGGCCGTAGCCTCTTATCCGCCATGTTGCTGGCCAGGGAAGCCATTTTACTGGCGTGTGGGACTGAGTTCGCTGTCCCATCGCCTATTTCACTTCTGTATTCCTAAATATATTGTGCTTTAGCGGCGTGTACACGTCTATACTGACTAGGGCAGCCAATGAGCGACCGGCAGTAGACCTCCGATGCAGCGTTGCCACGTTCAAGACTCCGGCCTTCTACTAAAGATGGCCATAACACAAGACTAACGAATAAACATTCATTTTTATATAGTACATTTATTTACTAACTTTCGTATTCAGTCCAAGGTTGGTATACAATTGGTACAAGCTATTATGCTTTAGTAAACCAATAACAAAATTTTATAACACATTCACAACCTAAAGTTAATACGTCTGTAGGTTTTACAAGGTTATAAAACATATATGCAAAATATTAATTACCTATTACACAAAATATTGACTGTGTCACATAATATAACACTGACACTATAAGGAATGAAATATACCTATACTATTTTGCACAGAAACATTTAGTGTTAAAAAATTAAGTTTAAAAAATATAGAAAGGTACATTTCAACGATGGCTTAACAAAATTAGTCTATTATTAATTTGCTCATGTTTTTCTGCAAATACCTGACAGAAGTAGTCCTACCCAATTTACTGCTAGTCCAGATTATTTAATATTAAAATATTACCGCGTTTATAATTCCTTGTTTCCTTCCACAGTCAGCAACAGTTGATGGTTAAGAACGAAGCATGTCAAAATATGTCACAACAAGGCCGTTAGCCGTAAAGGTTACGTTTGTTAATTGTTTATGTAAAAGTTTGAAGAGCGTCATCTTTGCATGCAAAGTCTTTGCACTGAAGAGTTAATCTGTTTATTTATTAAAATCATTAAATATTATTTTCTTTTGAGAGCTTTCCTCCTTACTGCTTTATACTGCTGCCTGGACACGAACGAAGATCATGTTAATTTAATGATGTCAGTTCCGTAGAGGTACTGGAAAGAAAATCTCTAACTGAATTGAAAAATGCTGAAACTACGTTTTTGAAGGTTTAATATTAAGAAAGTATTTCCTAAGGAATATTATTAATCGTAAATATAAACATGTCATTATAACTATGTTACATAAAATTATGGATTTCTTCTCGGTGCTCTCCTCTTTGCTGAATAGATGGGAAATGGGTGTACGAGATTTTAATATTTACAATGATGTCATGCATTTACACCAAAAATGTATAACTTTATTAAACTAACTGAAACGTTATTTCTGGCATAATTGTACTTTCTTTTAATAATTTGCCTCATCTACAGAGCATGTTGCTGTTTTATATTTGTAAAGCTAGTAAAAAACTCACACTATCATAAACCAAACATTTTACAGTGAAAGTAGAAGTAAACATTTACTGCAGGATAACTTTGTAAAATAACAGAAAAATATTGCGTCACGTTTAAATACTGACGAAATCGTTTAAATATTAAATGTGTTTTTAAATAAGAAAGCCTACGTAGTTTTCTTTCACAGTCGTTTTTTGATGACTGCCGCAAGGACAGTTTTCTCTTGCCGTAAGAATAAAGAACAGTCAAACTACGACTTAAATAAAAGTTACTATGTTAAATTTGAATACAAGTTTTATTTATGAAAACCATAATTTCTTTTGCCATTTGAAAGCTGATCAGTGTTTAAATGAAACAAAAATCTATGACATTTCCCAGAGTCATTCAATGAGCCGACTCGTTTATTTGTAGAAAACAGCGATGACATATTTTGAATATCAAAAAATTGTTTGAAGAATTAGTGTGTAACATTTATAATATACGCCACTTAACTGTGTTTGTGAACATCTGTGTCAGTAATCGAAACAATTATCATGCAGGACTAGTATTTTCATACACGTTTTAAGGACTGCCCAAATTTTTAATGTTTTAGAGTTTTTTAATTTTTTATCAGTACCCTTTGAGTAACTCGCTTATATATAGCGTTCAAGAAAGTCAGCATCACCGAATCCTGTATTAAAACGCACTAGCTTCCTATTGGTTCACACCACATTCGTCACCTTTACTGCTCTTTGTTACTTCGCAATCTATTGGTTCGTATCTTATGGGGTGACGAGTCTACTGTATTCCAAAAAACATTTCTCAAACACAGAATAATAAGGATTGTAGGATATAAACAGCCAGTAGGACAGCAAAGTCAGTCACACACGCCAGCAAAATGGCTTCGCTGGCCAGCAACATGGTGTAAAATCCTGCCACCATTCAGCGTAAGGCGGCTGTTTCGCTAGCAGGCAGCCAGGCCAATAGGAATGCATGTTGTTCCACTGAGTAGCAGCTAGTGGACAAATAGTCGAGACTTGAGTATGCATAGAATAGTTGATTCTAGCCTACAGGTCACTGAATTCGCGAAATTTTCCAGTCCGTAGGTAAAATGTATGCATGTTTTTTAGTTGTTGGTATGCGCAGAATGTGACATGTTTATTAGAGGTAATTTAATTTTGCGTATATATCTGGTAGCAGCTTAGACTTCTCAGTACTATATACTCACAGGGTACAGTGAAAATGAGTAACACGTGATATGCGTACAAAATTATTTTCTTGTTTCTGGATTTTGAAATCGACAAACGCCTGTCAAAACAGCTGCCGTCCGGTCACATACGTGACAATAAAGTTTATATTATTGACATTTTATCTGACCAGGAATAAATTTGAGAAATATTCTTGTTCAGTATTGATTACTTTCTCTTTGAGCGGTGTTTTTTCCTGTTTCATTTGGTGTAACCCTTAAGTCTGAGGTTTAGTTGAAGGAAAGTCAATTTCGCTGTAACTTCGTAGCGAAAAAAAAAAGTAATAAAGCAAACCAATAAACGAGTAAGCAGTTGTCAGTAAAACAATGCCCAGTTTGTACACTGGCGTAATTTACACATGTGTTTAAAGAAAATAATTTCATCTATATTTTTTGTTTCTAGTGCAGGCATTCACTAGCCCAGCCGAGAAAGACCCATTTTGCGAACAATGGCGACGAAAGACGTGTGGTTGAGGACACGGTAACGAAGGATACTCTCTGTCCTTTGTTCGTCGTGAAAGGTGGAGATAAATTTGAGGCAACAAATTCCCTTTTTTTTTCCCCTGCCTCTTCTGGGAAGGTATTGCACCCACGCTGTTACACAATGTTCGTTCTCTCCCCACGTTGATCCATTGCATACTGAGGACAAAAAATTCTGGAGTGGTCTTAAATACTGAAAAGAAAAGGAATGGATGGACATTGTTTTCCCCTGGGAATAAAACGTCTACTAAAACGACGTGGGTTCAAGGAGTAGCCTATAGTGAAAATTATCTCTTCAGACACGGTAGGACAGGAGATTTGACCTTAGACTTTACCAAAGCGTAGGGACCTGAATAATTCGAGATTTCATTTGGCCGCAAGCAAGAATCAGAAAATCTATAAGTTCGTGTCGCTTTCGCCACAGACAAAATAGTAATACAGACGCGAAACGACGTGGCGGCTCATTTGATACGGGCAAACTGCGCCGCTTATTGGCTGCCCGAGGTTTTTGATACCAACCCCGTGTATGTTTGGCTCCTGCATGTTACGGTTGGTTTCCTATTGACCTGGCTGCTGGTAAGCAGGGCAGCCACCTTACGCTGGTTAGCGGCAGGAGATTCCGCCATGTTGCTTGCCAGGGAAGCCATTTTCTTGGTGTGTGTGTGTGACTGAGTACCGGCTATTTCACTTCTGTATTCCTAAATATTCTATGCTTTCGTGATGGATCCGTGACTTGGAAGTCGCTAAGCCAATAATAACAATGTAATTAATGCAAACCCATTTAACTGTGCCAGCGAGCAGCCAATGAGTAATGGCTGTCTGATTGTAAGGATATTCAAGGAGGCTAGCCTACATGTGTAAACGCGCGAAATTTTCCCGTCTCTTTACTACTGATCCAGTCACGGACACCCCTGTGTTTGCAAGCAGCCAACGAGAAGCAGACATCTGCTGTTGCATGAATAGTTAGAGCCAACTATTTCAATTTTTTATGTGGAGACCTGCACTTGTGCTTCATGGCCAGTTATCGGATGTATTTAACTCTCAGCGTCTAGAGTTCTACCCGCAAATAATAGACGTGTGGTGTCGCAGTGACCTTGTTCCTGTTGGCACAGTCAAATGAGTGACGCGTCTGTACTTCTACATTTTGCCAATAGCAATGAAGAAGAGCAGCAAATGTGCACGAAGACATTGGAACAAATTGTTACAAAATTATTTTCACCATAAACCACTGTCTCTGTGAATAAGTCTATGAAAAGTAGCCTGCAGGTCAGTTACTATCATTCACACCATGGATGTAGGCGTATACAAGAGATAGCATGCTGGGATTTCCTTAAGTCGACGTATATATGCCAGTTTTGTGCGAGTAAATGGAGTAAGGTTTTCGTAAGCGCATAGTATGGCATTGATACTGTAGAATGAACAGATTTGAATGAAAATGGTTACGTGCGTTGTATCCGGGTGTGAAGAGCGACCAGGTACCATAAATACATCTGCTACTGTTACATGTCATGAGTAAAAAGGCCACATCTCATATTTGCATACTGTAAATTATTTGGTTAAACAATTGTTTATGTTGATCAACGTAGCGAACTAACCTAAAAATACGGCCACATATATAGTTTATTTACGCATGTGCATGTCACTGACGACGTGGAACCGCTTTCTAATAACAATGAAACGAACAAATTTGCACACAGAATGTTAAATAAATATCAGAAACTAGCATAAAAGTCCATGAGTTAGTTCAACAATGCACAAACAGTAGGCGATGACGGTTCTCACAGAAATATATTTCGAAACTCAGTCACGTTATTAAGTTATCATTTTATTTAGAATGTATTGTTCTCCTAGCAACGTATACTGAGATAAATACGGTACATCTGCTATTCGATAAATAATTTTTACTCTATTACTACTCAAACTTCGAGTAAAATACATTGGTTCTTATGGTCTACAGTGACCACGTGAATAAAAGTTCAAGTAACAAGGGCACAAATACACTGACTTCAAGTGTTTGCCTGGGCAGTATACGGCATGGCCACCCCCTGATTCATGCCGTGACAACCATTCATTAAGGTTGTACAGAAGTTAATGCTGAAGAGCCCGCGTCACCTATATGATGAATTTTTCTTAATTTCTTTCTGATTAAAAATCTGGCATATTTTAGTTGAAAATATTTCAATACGGACGTAGCTAATTGCATACCTTGAATCACGTACATGTTATTACAAAAATTTAAGCGTAACTATGAAATAATTAAGGTAGTTTAAATTTTTAAATAAAAATACTCTTTCACCAAATAATAAACAGTAAATAACTTCCAGTACTAATTTCATTTAGTAAAACGCACCTAATAGTAACAGGTAATGTTCTTGTAAAGAAAATATTGCCGGTAATTCTCCCCATCCTTCATTTACTAAACGAAGGGAAAATTATTAACAAAAGAGGTGACGCAGCCTCTTAAGCATACACGGTCCTGAATAATTCGCGTTTCCTTTCGGGAATAAACCCGAATTCAAAGATAAATACGACTCACTCTGGCAGTTGGTCCTTGATTTATGTAATACTCTCTGAACAGTTCTAAGGCAACAATAAACAAGTAGCTAAACGCTACCCCAGTCGCGTGGTATCACGGTTTCCGCGAAAAGCCAATGACTAGGGGCCCCTATTTTTCGCGAAAAGAATTTTGCCCCAGTTTCTTTCTGTTTTGGTGACTTACGTGCACATATGCAATTCTGCTTCATGGTCAGCGTGTGTTAGGAATAGTGTCTAATTTGACTGAGCCAATTACAATAATGTTCAAGCAACATCACACGTCTGTGATTTGCCGGTAGAATGCCAAGGCTCGTGAGAGTTAAAATATCCAATCACTGACCACGAAGCAGAACTGCAGATGTGCACGTAAGTCACCAAAACAAAGTGGGGTAAAATTCTAAAATCCACCTGCTGTCTACTTAAGTACACAGCTATTTTTTTGGGGTATCATTTTACACGTTAGAGAACCCGTGAGTTTTCCTTGCCCATGCGCCTAACATATATTTAATTCTTTAGTTGTACGTATCCACGACTTTCCGGTTAGCGTTTACCTGTGATTTTTGAAAGAGTTGTGTATTGGGAGTGAATCATTGGATGTATTTTTTGGACATACTTAGAGATGACGGTATGTCACGAAAATTTTTTTTGTGCTAATGTACCCTTGAACGCACTGTAGTTTCTTGTGGTAACATGTATGATTGGGTAATACATGTCTGACACAGCGTAACTGTCTGCAGATCAACAGTGGTCATCAAATATTACAATAGCGGTATTCTTATTGGATCAGTCAAATAGGAAAATAGCTTCACGTACAAGTTAAACTATAAATCTTCTAGTAAGCTGAACGTGCGTTGAAACCCAGCAAATATTCAAGTACTTATATCGTAAAAAATCAACGTGCTATATAGTAAACATAGATGGGCGGAAACAGCAATCTCCAAGGCTCTGAGGTGAAGCCCAATTGAACGTGGTATTTTGACTCTAGATAAAATGGCGGACTCTTATTTCCGGTCGAGAGATGAGAGCGATTATGCTAATTTAAACTATATTACAGTATAATATATTACAATAACTATTGGCATTTTTTCCTGGGTTTAGCGGGAATATAGTGGAGCCTTAAAGTAACGGATTTTATGCGAACATAATGGCGGATTTTTAACATAATGTTGGCCACACTGTTGTTCGCCATGTTTTCTGGGGTCAAAACGGCCGTTTAATTGGGCTTCACTTCGGAAGCGTTTCCGCTCCTCTATGTTAACTATATAGCTCGTTGGTAAAAATACAAAATATATTGAAAATACAGAAAAAAAATTGTTGACCACTTGAAAACACTTCAACAGAAAAGAAAACCTTGTGCGATGTTCTAATAGTAAGCAAGACTCATGTTTGCGGGATCACTACGACATTGTCTGCTATCTTTCAGTAAAAATGACTGGGAATCCCTGATTTTAGCTTAAACATTTATTTGCAAACTATTGTTTCAATTCCTTACGTACACACATGCAGCTAATCCATGGCCAACGAAAGGGTGTTTTTAAGGCTCCTCATCTTGGGGTTCTATTCGCTAGCCACAAACGTGTTGTGCTGCACTACACTGTAAAAAATAGTTTGTAAATTTGCCACACGTGCCTATCGGAGCGCTAAGAAAGTAGGTATGGTATAGGCGGTTCACCATAAATTGAGCACTCAGCAGAGCTTGTAATTAATTAAAAATATGTTTTACTAAGTCAATAGACATCAACTATTGAGAGTGTTGAAACATTTACACTGGTTTTTTAGCTACATGGAAGTTTTCATGTTGAAAATAGCAATGATGGCGACAAAACGGCTGGGAGAAAACGTTACGCAGTGCTCACTTTATTGTGAACGGCCTATAGAATTGTTTCCCAGACATTCCTGGTAGCTCTCCTAAACTTTTTTTATTAACAGTCAAATGTATACTGAAGTTACCAGACTTGTATTGTAACAAATGTAAAAGTTTGCATATTTACAAGACGGAAGTATGGTAACTGTACCATACTGCGTTTAGGTTAAATACTTCCTAAATATTTTAGGACGTTTTTTTACGGCGTAACCTTGTTCAAAATGGTGCACTTACAAAACTGACGCCTCTGCACAAAGAAAAGAAAAGTCACAAACAGCCCCTAAAATCAGTGCTTCTAATTATGCTGTTCTAATAAAACTAAGGAAGTATTTGTAACTGATGAGAAACCGTTTTATGTAAAAATTTTGAATTTTTGTATTAATAGTCAAGTAAATATATTTTGGTCAGGATTTAAAATCTAGGCCTTGAGTGCCGGTGAGAGGTGACATGAAATTAGTACAGAGCAGCGCTGGAATGAAGGGGCAGGGAAACGAGAGATCCCCGAGAAAACCCTCAGAAAACCCTAGGACCGACCACGTCGATGATCGAACCCGGGTTGTCTTGGGAAATGCGAGTGCTCTAGCAACTGCGTCAACTGCGGCCCGATGAATAATTAAGACAGTTATATATTTAGTCCAATGTTAATTAATTAAAATTGCGATTTTTAAGCATCGTCACAATCCGTTCAAGCTGTCTTTGTGTATACGAATGAAACACTGAGTAATGTGACAAAAGGGAAACGACCAGCCGCAAGTTATATGACCCTAAGATATAGTTTTAAGGGTGCTCACGTGGCAAAAATTCATAATTTTATATTTTAACCACAAAGTGTTCGTTTTATAGACATTACTTGTGACTACGTTTTCTCCTGTATAAAAATTTATTTAGCAATCATAGGTTTACCATAGCGGCATGTAACAGCCGTAATTTGTAAGTTACGGGAACATACGAATAACAATAATCAAGTGACATATTCGAATCATTTTCAGATTTTTTTTTAACAGTACAAGGGAATTTCGTTTTGTGTTTTCAAACCTTTTAGCATATGGCCCATAATAGCCACTTTAGTGTAAATTATTGCATACGAGTAAATCACTTGGTTTTTATTATTCATATTTCCCCGAAACATGACAATTCTAACTTTGACGTGTCGATATTGAAAATCTATGGGAGCCAACCAATTTTTCAAGTGGAAAATGTAGTCATAAGTAACATTTATGAAACGAACACTATGTCGGGAAAATTTAAAAATATGCATTATCCATTTCTGCCATGTGAGAACCGTAAGGGCGCGGTATACAGCAATTTTCAACACCATGTTTTTATTTTTACATTTGTACCAGATCTTTTATTTTTCTTGTTTAAGACACAAACGGTGACTTAATTTTGCTGTTATAATTTTTTTAATCTCGTGTATTTTTTGGGTAGTGGCTCGTTAATCACTAAAATTGGCCAGTTTTCGTTTCAAGGACGACAATAAAACCAACTCACTTACCAAACTGAAAAAATTCACAGTGAATAACGATGTTATAGATTACAAGTTCAGTAATGTTGAACTGCATAATAATTAATTTTTGTAATTAAAAAAATAAACAATTGAATTTTTTAATTCTTTTATTTTAAAATTCAGTATTTTGATTTAATTTTAAAGAAGTATTAATTCTTTGTTTCTATGTACGAGAAAATGTAGCCTTCATCGTTTTTATCCACTGTCAATTTTTTCATTTTGGTATGTCAGTTGGTTCTAGTGTAGTCCTTAAAACGGAAACGTGCAAATTTTTACTTTAACAAGCCATTACACGAAAACAATGACATAAAAAAATTTCATTAGAGCAAAATTTAGTCACATTTTGTGTATAAAATAAGAAGACAAAATGTCTGGTACAAATAAAAAATTAATTGCTTTACACCGCGCCCTTAACAAAACGAAGTACTACCTGCTAAAAGACAGACCGCACCCAGAAGGGGAAATGTACGACATACGCCTCAGGAGAAAGGAACTGAAGTCTATCTTTAGTCGTCACGTCAAAGTTCCGTGGAGTTTGCGACAGCTGGTTCGGAACTGGAGATGATTGATCCTGACGAAGATGGAAGTTGTAGAAGTCAGAGAGATGCATTTAGGAATTCCGCCTCGACAATTCAACTCGCGAACAGATTAATGGCAGAGCTAAAGAACGACGAAAAATGTCGGATCATGAAAGCGTGGTTCATTAATTAACTGTAGGAACTTTGTTGAAATCGGTTAAGATTTTGAAAGTGAATATGTGGCCATATAGAGGTAAAGGAACATTGTCTTTACTGTATGGGACCATTGTTGTAGTGGTTTCCAACCTCGCGTAGCACGGTAGGTTTAGCGGCCGACTTACGTGCGAAAGGTTCAGGGTTAGATTCCAAGGTCCGGCAGGGTGTAAATTTGTGTTAGTCTAAGGAAGTCTCAAAAATCGTCTCAATACAATAGTATTACAACTTTATTCGGGGTTTCTCTAATTTGTAAACTTAAAAAGGGTGGGGGGATATTTGACACACTGCTAAGCCTTTCCATTGGGCCAAAATAAAAAAAAGTAAAAAATATTAGTCAGACCACTTCCCCCCCCCCTCCCCACCAAGGCGATACGGGCTCCCCTGGATGTTCGCATGTTGGTATCGTGAGTGAGTGAGAGATTTTAGTCAGTGCTTATAATCGAGGTCTTCAGCGCTGGTAAGGGTTGACATGAGATGAGTATGGAGCAGTGCCGGAATGAAGGGGCGGGGGAAACGGGAGACCCCGAGAAAACCCGCAGAGCAACGGCATCGTCCAGCACGATTCCCACATGCGGAAATCCGGGGACCGATCCTGCCGGAAATCGAACCCGGATCACCTTGGTTGGAGGCGAATGGTCTGGCCATTCGGCCACCGCGGTCCCATATGTTGGAATCGTGCCGGTCGATGCCACTGGCCGGCGGGTTTTCTCGGGGTTCTCCCGTTTCCCCTGCCCCACTCATTCCGGCGTCTCACCATTGCAGTGCCTCATTTCATGTCATTCTTAGTGGCATGCCTACGGACGCCCAGTAATAAATCTGTATTCGAGATACGATACCACAGACTAAATAGAAATACAGACGTGAAATGACGTGGCGGTTCGTTTGATATTGGTGAACTTCACCGCTTATTGGCTGTCTGATGTTGTTGATACTAGTCCCCGTGTATGTTTGGCTCCTGAATATTACAGCAGGGTTCCTGTTGGCCTGGCTGCTTGTTAGCAGGGCAGGTGCCTTACGCTGATTGGCTGTAGGCGTCTCCGCCATGTTGCTGGCCAGGGAAGTCATTTTTACTGGGGCGTGTGACTGAGTTCGCTGTCCTACCGGTTATTTCACTTCTGTATTCTTAAATATTCTGTGACGATACCCTGGCCCTCGTGTATACTCCTCATACGATTAGGGACCCGAACAATTCGCGTTTTCCTTTAGTCACAAGCTAAACTTCCATCATCTGTAAGCTCGTGTCGCTTTGACAACTGGTCCTTGACTTATTTGTAGGGCCACGATTTTGTCGCGAAATGATTTTTGCCCCACTTTGTTTCAGTGTCTCTCGTGCACATCTGTAGCTCTGCTTCATGAATACTGGCAGCATGACACATCCCTCATTTGCCTGCACCAATCATAATAAGGTTATTGTGACTCCGTACGTCTGTAATTTGCCAAGGCAAGTGAGAGTAAAACCATCCAACCACAAACGATGCAGCAGAGCTGCAGATGTGCACATGACGCATTGGAACCAAATGTTGCAACAATCTTTTCGCCATAAAATCGTGGCTCTACTTGATACCTCATGTAAGTCGCTGAGCCAGTAATATAAACTGAATTAGTTGCTGGCCCATATCTCTATGTCAGCGAGTAGCTAATGAACGATTGTTGTTTGTTTGAGTACATATATATTCTTGGAGGCTAGCCTACAGGTCAGTGAACCCGCGAATATTTCCGGTCTCTGCATAATGTTATATTTTTTTATAATTTATCTTTACTGAGTAAATATATTAGTAGAGGCGACAGCGTACTTTGACATAAATATGACTATTTTACAATGTCAATAAGATCTAGAGCCACAACAGTTTTCAAATAAAGTTCACAAATAATTAAAGAATCCCATTTTTTAAACTTTATATTTGAAGTACTAATGATTTGTAAACATGAATACTTGAAATTTCGTAATTTGTTACATTATTGAGAAATTGTTTTGTAGTTATCTTTATTTACTTCCAGAACGTAACTATCGGGAAATCAGGAAATTCATGAAATTCAATGTTATTTTCGATGAAATTTTTTTTTGTGGGTGATCACAAGGAGAGAAAAAACGTTGTTAAAACGAATTGAAACCGTTATTGTCTTTTTTTAAGTTAACAAAGGTAGTGTGCGCATTCTTTTTGCGTTGTCTGATTGCACCAAAATCAACGTTACAAAGTGTTTTAGTGTCATAAGGAAAGATTTCACGGTTTACTGGGCCTATCACATCAAGGTTCTTCGAAACTAGGCCCGTGGGATTCGCCTGTAGACTCCCAAAATTCGTTAAGACGACATTTCCCTGATACTGAAGCGGATATGAGGTAAAGCGTTTTAAAATTCTACAAAAAGTGAACCACAGTATTAAGCCGAAAACCGGATGTCGTAAGAAATAGTTTATTAGAAACACATGACATCAGCAACTTTGCGGAAGAATACGCGTTTTTACCGTCTCGTAGGTTATCCTCCATGAATATATGTGTATTCAAGCAGACATCTGCTGATCATTGGTAGAGACAGGGAAAATTCGCTGCTTCACGGGCTTGTAGGATAGCCTCTAAGTATATGTGTGTATTCAACCAGACAGCAGCAGTTCAATGGCTGCTCGTTGACATAGTGATACCGCATGATTGGACCTGCATGCAGTTGGTTCTTTATTATTGGCTCAGCGCTCTACAGGATTTGCTCAAATAACTCAAGGGCCAAATGTGGAAGTTACACAAGCAACAGTTATTTGAAACATAGAGTGTGTTAACACGAACACGTGATGGCTCATGGCTAGGGACCCGTGATTTTCACGAAAAGAATTTTTCCCCACTTTGTTTCAATTCCTTACGTGCACGCCCGCAGTTCAGCTTTGTGGTCAGTGATTGGATGTTTTAACTCTATCGAGCTTTGGGATTCTACCGGCAAATCACAGCCGTGTAGTATTGCAGGGACGTTATTTTTATTGGCTCAGCCAAATTATATACGGCTCTTCATTACAGACACGCTGCCAATAACCATTAAGACACTGAAACAAAGTGGAGTAAAATTATATTCGCGAAAAACAGAGGTCTCTACCCATGGCCGTCTTTAGTAGAAGGCCGGAGTCTTGAATGTGGCAACGCTGCATCGGAGACCTGCTGCCGGTCGCTCATTGGCTGCCCTAATCAGTGTAGACTAAAGCTGCATCTATACACGTTGCAGAGACTAGGACAGTTAAGAGGTGACAGGCAGCAGGCCCCCGATGCAACGTTGCCAAATTCAAGACTACAGCCTTCTACTAAATACGGCCATGGATGGCCGCATTAATAAGCACACCACGCCGATACTGTTTTAAATTGGAGTCGGAAATATGTGAGGCAAAATGTTCTAGAATGACACCTTACATGCACAATGTGGCAATATTGTATTCAGAAAGTCCCATCTTACGCTTCACATGAACAAGTACTATTAAGTGTACGTTACGTCCAGTTAAACTAGTATCATGTCTTGACTGTTCGGGATTCAACCCACTCCCATAACAAAATAGTCATGACAGTCTTAGTAAGATGACTGCGTATCGCAAGAGGGGACATACTATGTGCAATGTTGCCACGTTGTGCACGTAAAACGTCATCATTAGGGACCTGAAAAATTTGCGTTTTCGTTTGGTCACGCGCTATGTTTCAAATAACTGTAGGTTCGTGTAAATTTTACAATTGGTCCTTGAGTTATTTGAACACCTACTGGAGGGCGCTGAGCCAATAATAAAGATGCAGTTAAGCTGCCGTTCCAGTGTTTCAGGCGCATGCATGCAACCCGCATTAACAACATATAAATCAAGTCTAATATTACCTTCGCTATAGCAGCAAGAGTACTACCCATATCAACATTATCTTCGCATTTTATGAAAGAGACAGTTGTTCTTATTTTCGCTGCGTTCGCCGAAGTCAAGTATAAAGAATGGTGAACTGTAAATTTTACAAAACATTTTACTATGGTTTTTAATGTAACTGATTGTTATACTTAAATTTGCATAACGCTGCGAAAATATGAACGACCGTGTCTTTGATAAAGCGCGAAGATAATGTTGATATGTGTAATACTCTTACTGCTATAGCGAAGGTAATATTAGCCTTGATTCATATGGGGTTAATGCGGGTTGCATACAAGCGCCTGAAACACTGAACGGTCTCTTGAACGCAAGTCAATCGTGTATTACCACTGTGTCAGCAAACTGCCAATAATTAGCTGATGTCTGCTTGATTACACATAGGATAACCTAAGTGTCAGCAAACCCGCGGATTCTTCCGTCTCTAGTCATCCTGTATTTTGCCACTAACACTTTCATTTGACTGTGCCATTCAGAAAAAGATAAGTGTGACACCACGCGTCTGTGATTTGCGAGTAGAATTCCAAGACGCTTAGAATTAAAAATGTACAATCAGTAACCAAGAAGCAGAGCTGTACAAACTGACTAAATAGTAATACAGAGGTGAAATGATGCAGCGGCCAGCAAGAATTCTTTTCATAATATACAAATAATGTATTTTCTTGCACAAAGCGAAATTCACTTGGCGCATTCTTTTTTTTTTATTTTTTTTTTTTGTTAAGTGCGTTCGAAGACTTTGTTGAATTTTAAACAATAGGAAATTCACGTGAGGTAAAAACTATATCTCAAAAATTTTTCGTTGCGCATATAAAATACTCAACTTTTTGCCGTCAAATAGGTTTAAATGCATTTAATAGCTCTGTTTGCAAATATTACAGCCTATATGCTTAAAAAAGAGTCAATGTCAATACAGCAATGTACTAATTTTAAAGATAACGCAGCAAGCGAAATGTGTTTTAAGAATTTTTTTTTTTTAACTGCTGGATAAAAATGATTTTAAATGTCGCAACATTTATCAAGACATCTAAACACATAAAAATTGATTATGATATATAACATGAATGAATGTTGTATACATGTGTATATATGTCACACCATTTGACCGATCACCACGTATCTTGGCACATATGTTTTTATTCCCCATGGATAAGGTTTTAGTGCAATCAGATTTACTCTAACTCGTCACTACATAAAGCTGAAGGGCATAAACTTCTATACCTAGCTTATCCTCACGGCATTTATATTTTAATTTTGTGGGAGGATGGATTCGCAATTCGACCAACATCCATTTTTATACATACGTTGCCAGTCCAACGTTTACCCGGATTCTGTCAGTTAAATATAAATATTACATTACACGTATGTTGTGCAGTACGAAACAAAAGTAACAAATATAATGGTGCTCATGTTGTTGGCCGCACTCTTCAAGAACATACTGCAGAGAGTTCTTTTTGTTTGATAGAGTCGTAAAGGTGATCAGTTTAGAATTTATTAGTTATAACAATGATTCTTAATTTTAATTCCGTGCCAACAATATAAGTGTATGCAGAGGTCTTATAACCCACTTTACTAAACACCCAAAAATATTTTATATAATTACTGCTTTTACTATTTTAATTTTCACTTCATACAATTACAGAGTGGAGTTCCTAAAGGAGTATTGGACTACTTGTTTCTCCAGACCGTGTATATTCATTCTCTTAGAAGCGCCACCGTGCCCTGAGCTAATTCTGCTGAGTGATCTGAGTTTGAAGTGTCTGCGACGTCCCATTTTACCCTTCCCAGGTCGAACCTTTACGATCTTACTATGTCTCACCACGAGAAAAATAAAACTTAACTTACCAATTTCATTAGCGGCCCCCGATTGTCGTTTCGTTAAATATTTTCCAAACACAATCTTCTCTACACTCTGAAAACACTAACTGTTTTTTTTTAATTGGGGCAGAAATATATTGTAGCGTGTCACGAGACTTCATTCTAAACGCGAAACTGCTTAATTCCTTTCCATAACGCTACTCTATTAAAACAACAGTACTTTCAAACTAAACATAATTTACTTTAAATAAAACGATATTCCCAATCGAAACATATTTTTTTCGGGTCCTTAGAAATAAATAAAATTACCTTCATATTACGCAGTCTGTAAAAATACCGACATGGTAAGTAAAAAGACTATTCTTTTCAATAAGTAAGTATACATGACTACTGCTGAAATACAACTGAAGATAGACTTGCAGGAATGCACTTCGTTCAACAAATTTAGTCCTCAGTCTATATAGACGGTTCGGAATAAAGTGAGCACTGAAAAAGCCCTGTTAAAGTTCAATTTACAGCCAATTTATATATTTTCTAGAATATTGGTTAACGATGGGAAATGTCTAATCTCTCTGTACACGTCACTTGATGTTTGCGCGTATGAGATAATCTGTACAGTTGGTAGGAACATACATAGTTTGATTTTTCACAAAAAGATATTAATTATAATACACACATATGTCGATTTCAGTTTGATTTTATTTCAGTATTGTTATATTTAAATAGGAAAATACACGGAACTCAATTCGCTGCCAACGGTACGAAGAAAAGACCCTAATGTAAGAATTGTTAATGATGAGTTATATGGAGTAACGGTTAGTGAAAATTTTTTTGCAACACAAATTTTATGATGATGAAATTACCGATTACTTCTAAATACAGAACACAAATTTTATGTAATTTTTTTTTTTTTAGTAGCCTTTGAAATTTACAAATTTTCTTTTTCCTGTACCTACGTTTGGACTATATGAACCCCTGATGTTCGAGGAAATTTTTGCACCACTTTGTTTCAATGTCTTTAGTGCACACCTTCAGCTCTACTTCGTGGTCAACGACATGATTTTTTAAAACTTCCAGCTTCTGAGCGTTCTACCTCTTTAATTACAGACATAGGACGTCGCAGTAACCTTGTTCTGATTTGGCACAGTCAAATAAGTGACGCCTCTAAACAAAGGCTATTATTTCCTAGATACTCTGCCAATAACCACGAAAAAGAGTTGCATATGTGCACATATAGGCACTAAAAAAAACTGGTGAAAAAATATTTTCGCGAAATCTACCGGACCGTACATAGCAGAAATTAATTCACCTATAGAAATGAGATAGTTCCCCGTGAATTAGAATGACCATAGTTACGAAATTAACTTTCTCGTATGGAATTGTAATCACTTAAAAATAGTTTTTGAGAAAATAACTGTATACTTAATACTTATCTTACACTACTGACTGGCAGACAACGCACAGCTTACACAGGTGTGCCTAATGTCATGATATTTGGCACAGGAGTTCTTTATATCACGTAAGGAAGAATTGAGAAAGGAATATTGTCAATTCTTTCACTAAGTGGTATTAATGGGGAATGAAAATTTGTATAGATAATAGTCATTTTTGGAGTAAGAACTAGGGAAATTATGTTTAAGCTTCTGCTAATAAATAAAACTCTGTTGCATCAGTGGTTGGGGACACTTGTCCTCAGAAGGGGTAAAATAAGAGACGAAGATTTTAATGGGAAGGGCGATGTTTTTGAAGCTGTAAACGTGAAATTAGGAATTTATGTTTCTGTTTATAAATAAACGTCAGTTGTATCAGCGGTTTTGGATACGTTTCACCAAAATTCGATAAAATTAGGTTGGTTCCTGAAATGTTGCCGACGGGGAATCTCTTCAGACACTCGGTTAGAAGAATAAATAAAATTATTACCGGAAAGTGATGCAGTATTTGGTGATAAATGATAAATTACGATATTCTTCTTTTTTTAAATACCGAACATTTTTAAGGAATCCGGGAAAAAACGTTTTGCACAGTTAGGGTAGAAAGCAACAAGCATACACGAACATAGTTAGAACTGAACGATAATTATTTAATCATATGGCCACTTATTAATAGAGCTGTACATTGATGAAGTATTTATCTTCCTCAGACATTTACCCTTAGTCGTAACAGAGAACTACAGCCTAGTCAATAATCTTCATTGCAAATGAATATATGCATTACATTAATTTATGAAATCATTATTAATTTTTATAATCTATAGGGCCATGAAATGTTCATGAAAGTAACTTTGCCCCAGTTTGTTTCAGCACCTAACGTGCACATATTCCGTTCTGTTTTATAGTCGATAGCAGCATGCCGTTTTGAAGTGACGTCGCTCATTATACTTCGCCAATTAGAATAAGGTTACTGCACGTCTGTGATTTGTGGATAGAATGTCAAGGCAAGTGAGCATTAAACCATCCAATCACTGACTTTAAAGCAGAGCTGCAGTAATGCACATAACACACTGGGGCATAGTTCTTTCAAGCGAAACCTAGAAGACCCTATTAATCAATGTTATTAGAGCTCTGACTTGCGCATCTAAACACTGAAATAGCATATTATGGCTAGAGATGATTGTATATCGCGAAAATGTTTTGTGCCAACATAGCCTTGAAAACACTGACACAACGTAGCTGTCTATAGACCAATAACGTGCATCAAATATTAAAATAGCGGTATTCTTATTGGCTTAGTCAAATAGGGCAGTAGCTCCACGTACAAGGAAAAGTCAGTAATCTTTTGATAAGCTGAACGTACGTTGAAGCCTAGCAAATAGTCAAGTTTTCCCGCGATAAACCATCATCTCTAATTATGGCCAATAGGCTAAAAGATTTAAAAATACACTACAAATATCTTTGAATACTTAAATAAATTATAAATATGATGATAATTTTCTAAATTCGATTCTATTTAAAAAATGTATTGTTATGTCAGTGTGATTTTTTATATTTTAGCAAATGTCTCATAGCGTAAATAATTTGATTTCAGTATATCAGTTAGTTTTTATTATTTGTATGTTCTTGTAATATGCAAATATTGTCTTTAATATGTCGCTATGAGAAGAATATGTGGTAATTTTTTTTCACGGTTGAAATATGTAGTCATAAGTAATGTACACGAAACTAATACTATGCCTTAGAAATACAACATTATTAGAGCTCAGGACTTTTGGTGAAAATAATTCTGCAGCAGTTTGTTCCAATGCCTTAAGCGCAGATCTGCAGCTCTGCTTCATGTATATTGGCAGAATGTATAATTGCACAGACGTGGTTCATTTGGCTGTGCCAACAGTAACTATGTTACAGCGACACCACATGTTTGTGATTTGCGGGTACAAACCCGAGACGCTGAGAGATAAAAACAGCCAATCACTGGCCATGAAGCAGAGCTGCAGGTGTGCACGTAAGGCAGTGAAACAAATTGTTACAGAATTATTTTCAACAAAACCGTGGGCTCTAAGCATTTTGTATTTTGTCTCCTCCCTTGGCATTAAAAAAAAAGTCGTTCCTTTTTTTTTTTTTTTTTTTTTTTTCAAACATCGGTGACTCTAACCATTGCTCAACTTCGCTCGGTTCTGGAAAAAATGTCTTCAAGCAGTCGGGAAAGTGCGCTCATTGGTGGAATAGACTGTAATGAAGAGGTGTTGCTACGGGCAGGGTAGACCGCCCTCCAAGCTCGCCTGACACACGTGAGGAGCGCCCGGGAGGCATCGTGTCTCGGCGCGCTAATTAAAGAGGATCTAGCTCCTCTCTCGTGCTCCCTCTCTGTTCCACTTGCTTTCTTGTGACGAAGCTGAAGCTCCCCCGAATGGAAAGCAGGACTGAGTTCCAGAACGCTACCCAAAGAGCAGAGTAATCTAATGCCAAGTAAAGGAGAGTAAAACCTGAATAAAATTGGTTTTAAGAGTAGGTGTAGAGTAAACAGATGTCATTGTTGGTAAACAGGGTTACCTTAGGGTAGTTAACGTTATGTTACTTTACATAAGAGTAGTTTAGGTTTGATTAATCTCGGTTAGGAGGGTCTTAAAATAATTATTTGTAGCTTTCTTTCACTTTTGTCTCGTTAATTACTGTGTTTTAGCTTTCAACCGCACAAGTTCCCTGGTTTTAATAGTCCTTCCTACTATATAATTTGTCTGCTGTCCTCTTATAAACTGTTGTAATTAGAAAACATTACATTTGTCCGTTTATGGGCAAAAAAAGTCTGCCGCGATGAGTAGTGACCCCCGTTTTTCGCGAAAAGAATTTTGTCCCACTTTGTTTCGGTGATTTATATGTACATCTGTAGTTCCGCTTCGTGGTCAGTTTTGAATATTTTAATTCTTACGAGACTTGGAACCCTGCCGGAAAATCACAGACGTGTTGTGTTGCAGGAACGTTATTGTAATTAGCTCAGCCAATTTAGATACGGCTCTTCACATAGACACGCTGCCAATAACCATGAAGCACAATTTCAGATGTACAAGTAAGCCACTGATTCAAATTGGGGAAAATTTATTTTCGCGAAAAACAAGGGTTCCTAATGATGAGTAGATGCACAGGAAAGTTACCAAACTTTTTAACGAGTTATAGAGAAGATATTTTTGTAGATACATTTCAAGATTGTAAACTCATGTTGATGTACGGGTTATCGATGTACATCCACAACATAATATGGCTAATCAGGCCTGATTGCAATAACATTTCAAAGTGAATTATGTAAACTGAAGGAAACACTGAAAATCCTCATTCCGTTTTTACTTTCCACATAAACATGAATTGGTAAATATCAAGAATCACTACTCATCGTGTACCGGCCAAACTATTGATTTTAGACATAAAGTTTATTAGTGAAAAATGTTTCTAGTATGTTCTAAGTAGTCCTACCTAAAAATGTTTTTGCTAGGGTAGGTTTTTTAGGTTAGTTCAGGTTAGGTTGTTAGGTTAGTTTAAATTAGTTTAGGTTAGTTTAAGTTGGATTAGGTTTGTTTAAGTTAGGTTAGTTTAGGCTAAGTTAGCTTAGTATATGTTAGATTAAATTAGGTTAGGTAACTTAACTTCCTAACCTAATGTAAGGCTAGGTCAGGTTAGGTTACCTAACCAAAAACTAACCTAACTTAGCCTAACATAAACTTACCTAATCTAACTTAAACTAACCCAATTTAACTTAAACTAACCTAATCTAACTTAAACTAACCTAACAACCTAACATAAACTAACCTAACATTTTTACGTAGAACTACTTAGAACGTCACTAGAAACAGTTTTCATCAATAAACTATAAGTCTAACATCAATAGTTTTGCCGGTACACGATGAGTAGTGATTCTTGATATTTACCCATGAATTTTACACTCAGTTAAACCAATGAAATCACTTGGGTGAAGAATTTTCTCTGCCAAAATGTTTAAGGGGGCTGTCATAGCAAGTGAAATGTTTTGCTCAAGAAGTTGTGGGACTGCCACAGAGTAAATTTAACTCGCAGAGTAACGTTGTAGAACGCAGCCCAGAGTAGGATTGTGGATGGTGCCTGAAGTGTAGGGATGAGTGCTCAGTGGTGGTTGGAGTATGCATTCTCATCTGACAATACTTGTTACGCTGACAAGCATCCTGGACACAGATGTAACAACACGCTCTGATATTCCTTCTTTATGTCTTAATGCAACATGATAAGACCACAAGTGGCCGTGATTGGCACAGTGGCTAGAGCACTCGTCTCCCGTCAAGGCTGCCCCGGTTCAATTCCCGGTGGGGTCGATCACCGGATTTTCGCGTGTGGGAATCGTGCCGGAAGATGTCACAGGTCGGAGATCTCTTGTTTTCTCCGTCTCTTCATCCCGGAGCTGCTCCATACTCATATTATGTCACCTCTCACAAGCACTTTAGACCTAGATGTTAGGTGCCGACCAAAATCTCTTCACTCACTCACCATGGAACAACGTGTCTAACTAGCAAATATCACGAGTATCTACTCGTCGTAAACCGGCATACTATTAATTGAATATCTCGCTCTTTAGTTCTGCACTGGTTTCGAAAACATTCTTTTAACAAAAATTAGTACATATATCAAAAGGCAGTTTTAACACTTATATATCATCGTTTGTATCAGAATTTTCTGTTGCAATACACCAAACGGATTTTTAAATTTTTGCCCCTGAAATAGCACGTATTTTGTTGCCAAAATAAACCAAATTGAAGCAAAATAATTTTTTGCTAGCAAATGGTATATTGTTTTAAAAAACGATCTGGAAAAATTGTGTATCTTATGACTGTACACAGTCTGAAATTGTTCAATGCATTTGGTTAAAAAAATATTAAAGTTATTTGCAATTGTTTGAAATAAATGAAAGATCATGGCCTTAACAGACATAGCTGACGATGAAGAATGTTTCTAGAAAAGTTAGAAGACGTCCTACGTAATGAAAAGTGTTATTTACATACTTTGAAGTTTTGGCACAGAATGTTTTGTTTAAAAGTTATAGACGTGTACAATACCACTTTATTAAATAGTACGTCATAAAATGACAGGGTAACCACTGAAGGTCTCATAGGGGCGAGTTGTCGACGAGAAGACTGCACGGCAGTTCAGTGACTTGTTCCTAGAGGCTAGAGTAAGACGTGAAGAGCGTGCTGTGTAGTCCTTATAGCTTCCGCTATTCTAGGTCTCGAATCGGCAGAAAATATATTCTCTCAGACAGCCACCTTAAAGTGTTTAAAATAGTGTGTAGTGGCAAGGATCTTCTGAGTACAAGCTGGAATGTAAAAAAAAATTGTAAGTTCGTGTCACTTTTGCAATTTATCCTTGTCTTATTTGACACTTCCTGAAAGGCGCCAAGCCGAAACTAAACTAAATTCAGACACAATCATGTGACATCACTCTGTCAGGGAGCAGCCAATGAGAAGCTTGCGTCACATCAGATAGGCTTGGAGGCTATCCTACAGGTCAGTGAACCCACGAGTTTTTCCTGTCTCTAGTAATTGAAATGATGAATTAAAAAACAACCCAAGTCCAGAAACAAAGTTTGTTCAGGAGAAGGAGTAAAAAAATACACAGTGTAAGGCAGCCACTAATGAAGGAGCAGAAGAAATTCACACAACTTACAGAAATAATACCATTTTGGTAAGCATATGGACAGGGGTAGTTTTTGAAATCACCGTTTCAATTGTTGAAAGGAGCCAGGGCACACAATACTTATTTTAATACGTTATCAATTAACAATCACTGGCCGTATGTCCGGTGATAATTGACGAATATAATATGTGGAAGCAGCATCATTAGGTATTAGGTGAAAACTTCAGATTTCTTTAGTGAATCAAACTCACTACATGCTTCAGTTAAATATAAATTATTTTACAGTCAATATCGCATATATATTTAAAAGTATATTTATTTTCCCAGTATAGCCCGTAATTTTGGGTATTTATTTTGCATGCTTTACAAAGTTCAGAAGAATCTATCAACGCAATTAAATACTTAAATGTCCTGCGTGATTGGAACCAAGTTCTCCTTACTTGTACTCCTGATGTGCTAACCAACTTAAACAAGTATGAACAAAAACTACATCAGAGGCCAATAAAGAGTGCCACGATTTTGTCGCGAAAAGACTTTTACTCCACCCAGTTTTGTTCTAGTGTCTTACGTGCACATCGACATCTGTGCTACTTGGTTAATCACAGCGTGTCTGTCTTTAGGCAAGTCTCTCAAATTGACTGCTCCAATCAGAATAAAGCTACCAAGACAGGTAGAACCCCAAGACCAGTGAGAGTTATGACATCCATGAAGCAGAACTGCAAAAATGTTTTCGTCACAAAGTCGACCAAGTTTGGTTATATTACTTAATTATAATGAACCTGAATCGTTATTCTGTCTTACCCACCTGCGAATCAGGGAACACGATTGTCGTTGGAGAGCTAAAAAATTGTTAAATTAACCCTTCGTGGTAGTGTTGACAGATCTAAGGCTGCCGCCGTCTACAACAGAATGCTATGACTAGAGACCCGGAAATTTCGCGAATTAATTTGAGAAGATAGATTTCAAACTCTTGTATATGTGAGTTGTTTTTGCGTTGTAACACTGGTTATTACTAGGGACTGGAAAATTTCGCGAATTCAATGACCTGTAGGCATATTCAAGCCCCGACTATTAGTCAACTAGATGCTACTCATTGGAACAACAGACAATGAACGAATATACGGGGATTGAGTATGCATAGTATAATGGATTCTAGCCTATAGGCCATTGAATTCGCAAAATTTTCCAGTCTGTAGTTATTACACTTGTCCTTAGAGACTAAGAACCAATGGTAGACCTACATGAAAACTCACACAGACTCCCGCACTACCTTGTCACATGTACAACTGACCACTCACTGTAGCAGCAGCCAATGTACAAGTAGCTGAAGACATAGTGTATACAGAACTGTGCAGTCCAGCCGACTGGTCGTTCAACCAACAAAATTCCCGTGTTTCTAGCAATGACATAAAACAATCGAAAAAAGTGGTAATTTTTTTTTTGCGAAAATCAGGGGTACTTACTTTATTTTTTTTACTTTGCAACCTTTTACAAAAGAACGCACTGATAGGTTAAGCCTTAACCAACAATATCACAATACATAACAATCACGAAATATAGTAGCATCACAGTATTATACAGTATACTACAGAAATAAAATTATACCTACGGTGAAAAAAATACACATTCACATTTACAGTAATTGCAGTGCCAATGAGAAGTTATTTTTTTAAATAATCAAAGTCATCAGGTTGTTAAACTTATTTCGTAAGAAATTCGTTAACAGAGTAATGAGTTTTCGAATGAAATTTTTGAGGTGCCGTTTGAAAATGTTGAACATGTTAGTTTTATAGGTAAATATAAGCATACTGGGTAAAGCATTCAGCAGCTTTTTTTTTTCATGTAATATGGGTTAAGTTAGTATCTTTTAGTTGAGTGTAAATTAAGATGTATTTTAATAATACCTCTTGTATAATGTTGGTGGATCTGTTCATTATACTCATACTGTACGTTGTTTATAATTAATTAAATAATACAGTAAATGTAGAAACCAGAATAGGTAAGCAAATTAGGTTTTTTGAAGACAGTGATCTATACATAACACATATTATAAATTTTTCAAGTTTGAAATTGTTTTGTGCCCTAACATTATTAACCTAGGAAATAATGTCATACGCTCATATTGAGTATACATTTTCATAATACATAAGCAAGAAGGTATGATGTGAACACACGTCATAAAAAAAGTTACATCACACCTTGAAACCTTGCTACATCCAAATTAGGTAGTAGTATTGTGCATGCGTACTCAGGGAAAACCTCGAAGGCTACAAAGACAGCTACGTGTAACGTCTTGAAAATATGCTACCGCGCACGTCGAATGACAAACGACGATCCGTGAGCAACCGCGTGGTCTTGAGAACAGACAGTAACTCTGGGATGATACATTACCCGTAGCGCACATTTCTCTTGAGGCTTTACTCTAGACAAGAGCACGTACCCGGTGAGGATACATGTCGAGAACAGCCTTCCGTTTTAAGACAGTTCTGCGCCATGACACGTGACATAACTAACAGATACCGCGACAGACCTTCGTGGGGTGATTCAATTTAATACGAAAAGAGCTAAACACTGCACAATGGTGTTAAGGCGGCCGCCTAGTGAAAGGTATGTTTGTGTGTGTAAGGCAAAAATCAATGAGGCACTACGAGCGTCATCGGCAGGCACATGTATTGTAATATCGCCTCTACGGTCAAAGTCGTGAACGCCGCCGTAACGTTTTTACTGTAGGACTTTAAGCGGTGACGCTACCATTTTATTGAACGCGTCACTGTAGCAAAGTACAATGTACTAGTAGACCTCAATTTCGAACAAATAAATTACATATATCTTGAGATACAATCGCGTAAAAAAGCCGATTTTAGCCATGTTTGAAGACTTAAAAATAATGCTTCCAATGTGCGTGGTGTCTTGAAAGTCACATTCACAAGTAGTGTGAAGTGTGTTTTATTTTCGTAGATAAGCATTGTGAACACAAGTTTACTGGTCTCTGAGAAAAAACGTAACTCCGAACACGCTGCACGCAGTTCGAGCGACATACAGGCGGCCGTCTTGGGGATCATTAATAGCCATTTTTTAAATATATTGAAAAAAACCGCAGGCATGCACATAAGGCACTGAAGCAAACTGGTGGTGGAATCTTTCCCCAAAAATAGGGATTAGTAATGAGGATCAAACTGCTGGAATAATTAAAAGTCACAGAAGATAGCAGTACCTCCAGCAAGCCTATGGGCAAGCCAAAATCTGTCTCAACAAATTAAGAGTTATGTAACAACCATTTCAAACGTCGCCGGTTTAAAAGCCTCTTCTCTGTCTTCTTACCGGCCCAGGACTCTTGCAATTAAAACATAATGAACTTCGCAACAATTTTCTAAAATTAAGTGCTCTGAAAAAATTTTCCGTACTCCACCATTCTCTTCTGCGCGTTGTTAATTATTTATAATGGCTTCAATTTTTTCCTTACTTCCTAATTGCTTTCAGATTCGTTATACTGTTAGCTCGGAGTATGCAACCATATGAATATATTTCTTAATACTTATTATACGTGTGTATAACTTTTCCATTATTCACCCAAGATTTGGCTATTTTAATTTACAAATGTTAGACTACATTTAACAGTTAATACTCACACTCGTAAAGAGCTCTGCTTTTAAAATACTCAGCCATTGAGTGTGAATAGTGAATTGATGTTAAAACTCATTGTAGCCAATTTTAAAAATATATTTAAATGCAATTTTTATATTATAAACGGGAAATATTACCGAATTATTTTTTTAAACATCTTCCTTGTCACGAAATGTCTTAAAAAGAAAATAAAAAAATAAAAAATAAAACTAAAGCAGGTGTTGCTTAAATCAGTTAACCTATATTCGGTATTCTCCTACAGAGAAATTGACAATTGTGTTTTTTTCCCGTTAAAACATAAATTCAAGGTTGCTAGACAGAGTCATGTGCGTTTCTAGTATAGAAGACCGTGACCATTGGTGTGGCAACACTGCCTCAATCCATTGCGTGTATTGCATTAAGGTTAATTCTACTACAAGTTAGAAAGAAAATGTGTTTTCTTATGGGAGAGATTTTGCCACAGGGAAAAATTTTGCCGCTAGTTTCGCTCATATTGCTAAGGGATCAGAAAAATACGAAACCGTAGTAAAATTACATTGCAATAGGCTTGGAAATGACAGAGGTTATTTAACTTAATTTTAAATTGAAAAGTAACTAATTTCGCGTTTTATATTATCAACTTAACGTAACTTAACTTAAAATTCAGGAAAGCTCTGTGATTGGTCGATTCAAATTTTTTACCGATACCAGCGCCCAAACGGCAGACATTTTCCCTGTGCCAAACTTTAAAAATTCTTCTTTCCAACCTGTAAGAGCAAAATTAACCTTAATTACGTATAGGTCGTTCAGGATAAAGTAAGCACTCAAAGTTTATCCTTTGAAAAATATCACCCGTCATTACTGCATATTATTCAGCATTAACTCTAGTTGCCTCACTGCTCGTTTGGTTGGCAGAGAAATTACGCAGTTGCATGTATTTTCCTATCTAAATACAGCCATACTGAAACAAAATCAACCTGAATTGACATAATTGAATTTTATGTACGTAATTAACATTTTTTTTATCAAACTGTATAGATTCCTGCAGACTGCACAATTTATCTTACACCCGCGAACATCACGTGACGTGTCCAGAGAGGTTAGACATTTCCCGTCGTAAGCCGTTACGCGCGAAAGATACGAATGTTGAAAATATAGCTTAAGCAGGGCTTTTTTGAGTGTTCACTTTATCCCGAATCGCATATACACTCATAATACGAAAGGTAATGGGACTCTTGATTTTCGCAAAAATAATTTTTGTACTTTAATTTTAATCCTTTTTGTTCATATTTGCAGTTATGCTTATTGGCAGCATATCTTTATGTAGATATATAACTTATTTTACTATAATAATCATTACACGTTTACTACTGGGACGTCACATATCTATGATTGGCTGGTAGCCCCAAGATGCTGAGAGTTAAAAATATCCAATTATTTATCCCGAAGCAGACCTGCAGGTGTGCATTTAAAGCATTGGACCAATGTGAGAAAATCTTTTCACGGAAATCAGAGGTACATTGTGATGACATATATTCGCGAAATTATTTTTGCAGCACCACTTTGTTTCAGTACTATACGTGCGTATCTGCAGCTTTGCTTCATGGTTATTGGCAGCGTATCTTTTTGTAGAGGCGGCACTTTTTTTACTGTGCTAATTAGAACTAGGTTTCTGCGACACCACACATTCAGTGGCGAGATGTGAAGTGTTCTAGCGCAAGCGGAGATTGGCAATGACTATACACAATCTTCAGTTGCCTGTATAACCATTAGACTGGTAGAGACAGACACACTCCACAAACAGTAGCGTGTAAGAGGCGAGGAACATATTCGCCAATAACATACCTACATGCTCGAAGTGTAAAAATCAAATCAATGTGATACTTGTTAACGGGATTGGGGGGACACCTGCCGGTAAGCCATACGTTCCACCCCGGCCCCCACAGACATGGAGCAGAGCCATAGCCATCTTGAGTAGAAGGTCGCAGCCTTAGATCTGGCAACCATGCACACAAGGGAAAATTTAACACTTATTTTAGCTCTTCAAAGGCAATCGCTGTACCTGATTCGTTATTGTTCCCTACACACCGGCGAATCAGACGAAGTTGCTGCCTTTGGCAAGACAAAAGAAGTGATAAAATGACCCTTCTTGACAGGATTACCAGATCTAAGGCCGCTGCCTTGTACTAAAGACGGCTATGGCAGAGCTCACACTTTGCCATCGCAACCACCTTAGGCTAACAGTCAATTGGGACTGCTAAACCTCCTAGCAGAGCACTACACTTCGCCTCCAGAAGTCTACCAAAGGAGAGCAGTTTCTAGCGAGAGAGTCTGAGGCCATCCATCCCAGGATATCACCCAAAAGTTTGCTCCCCGACTGACATCCTCAGCTCAGCCACCTCTTGGTATGAGTCGAGCGCTATCTTCCCTCTAACAGACTCACCGGAGCTCAAATTGTACATACATACGCAATTTCCTCTTACAAGGGGTTTATATTTTCATGCAGCGGACTTATCGTGAGACCTTCCCGCTTCGGCCTCCCATCAGGCGGGTAGTCAGGATCAGCCCGACCATCACATTGTCCTCTATCTAACAGTTAATTGGAACTGTAAAACCCCTTGACAGAACGCTAAACTGCTCCTCGGGACAGCTACTAATGGGGTAACAGGTGCAGCCATGAGAGCCTTAGGCCACCGACCTGATCAGTTGGAAATGCCTTCTGCTTGCCTTGGAACACGACCACGCCTCGTCACTGCACACATCTGTTATTAGCGGGTTGGAACTCAAGACGCTGAGAGTTAAAAACATCCAATCATTGGCCACGAATCAGAGATGCAGGCGTTAACGTAAAGCACTGAGACAAAGTAGTGCAAAAATCTTTCCGCGAAAATCAGAGGTTCTTATTTATTGGCAGCGTGTTTTTTGTTCAGGAAAGGTCTCATTGAACTACACCAGTACGCAAAATATTATTTTATTACCATATGTATGTGATTTGTCAGTAGAACTCTAAGAGAAACAGCAGTTAAATCATCCGATCAGCGACCATAAAGAAGAGCTACAGTTGAGCAGGTAATTTAAATAGAAGTTGATACAAAACTCTTTTCGTGAAAAGTATGTACTACCTAGCTATCATTTCACCTACCTTCACAGAACTCTCCTTTGTTGTCATGCAAATATTTTTATCGGTCAGATGTGTTGTAGGGTGTGGTTGTTTCCACGACCTTAAGCTACGTTAACTCTTATTTTGAGCATATTTTTTTAATTTGTTTCAACTGTGCCGTTTTGTAGCACGACCTTTCTAGCTATCGTTGCTGAATTTTATACGAAATACATTTGACTACTGCTCGACCACGACAACTAGTCCCGCGGGAGAATCGCGAACTACCGCTGTGTTGTCCTTGACGACCGTGCGCAACTGGTGTGGCGCACCACAGCACCGGTCATAATACTGTGACACAGGCAGCTGGCTCGGTTTTCGCCGCTACTTCTCTACTGACCATGATGTGCCATGAACTCTTGTCAGGCGCAATACATTTCCCCTCCCTGTGATGTAGCACCGCGCTCCTTCCCCTCACGGGAGGACTAGTTGTCGTGGTCGAGTAGTAAACGATTTTATCATCAGTAGGGACACCTGATTTTCGCGAAAAGAAATTTGCCGCACTTTGTTTCAATGACTTACGTGCTCAGCTGCAGTTCTACTTCATGGTTATTGGCAGCATGTCTTTGTGAAGGGATGTCTCTCATTTGACTTTGTTAATCACAATAAAGTTACTATAACTTCACATGTCTGTGATTTGATAGTAAAACCCCAAGACACGTCAGAGCTAAGACGTCCAATCACTGATTATGAAGCAGAGCTGCAGATGTGCACATAAGTCACTGAAACAAAGTGGGGCAACATTCTTTTCACGAAAATTAGGGGTCCCTAATCATCAGTCAACAACCGCTGGAGCCAGAGACATTTCACTTTACAACAGTGTGGTTTCCAAAATCATTCGCACACAGTAGTAGCAAATTGTCTGTTGTATTTAGCTGGTGTCTCGAAGAGAAGCCAAGTCCACTATTGACTGAACCCTTTAGTTCTCGACTGCAACACGTAAGAACATGTCAAATACATGTCAACCAACGGTGGGTTTAAGAGATGCAGTTTATAAACGAAAATATACAATGCATTTAATTATTTTCTAAATGTGTCATTGCCACAGTTTCGTAGCAAGTATAGCGTTCTGCTGTAGAAAGGAAGAACAGATTTTCGCAAAAATATTTCACAGCACCCTATTTAAATGCCTTGCATGCAAATTTACAGTTCTGTTTCCAGGTCAATAATGGGACGATTATAACTCTCAGCGACTCTGAGTTCAACCAGCAAGTCACACACATGTGATGTTGCTGTAACCTTATTCTTAGAGACTGGAATAATTCGCGTGTTAGTTGACCTGTAGGTTAGCCTCCAAGAATATATATGTAACCAAGCAGACATCAGCTGATCATTGGTTGTTTGCTGACACAGTGGTACCACATGATTAGACACGCGTTTAGTAGCTTCATTATTATTGGCTCAGCGCCCTCCAGGAAGTGTTCAAATAACTCAAGGACCAATTGTGAAATTTACAAGAACATACAGTAATTTGAATCCTAGCGTGTGCCCAAACGAAAACGCTAAATTTTTAAGTTCTAACTTGTTCTGGTTGACACAGTAATGTGAGAGTACTGTCTGAACTAAGCCATGCTGCAATTTATCGTGAAGCAACGGTACAGATGCGCACAATTTGGTGCAAAAAAATTTCCGCAAAAATCAGGTGCCCTTAGGTGTAATGTACAGAGTTCTGAGACATTCGCGTTTTCGTTTATACTCAATCTAGACTACAAGCAAATACACTATAATCCAATACCGGACAGCTTGAGTGCTTTGGCAAGCATACTGATTGTGTTATCACGTCAAACCACCAGAGAACTGGACCCTACATTTCATTGATTTCATACGTACGCTGCCAACATTAAAATTCTGGAAAAAATTTCTCTGAGGAGGACATATTTTCGTTGCGTGGAGAAAATAAAAAAATATCAGTACGATAAATACGTACAAATTAAATAAATCATCTTAAAATTATAAAATATAATAATTATACCAAAAATATCAAAATATGTGTTAGTTTCAACTCATACCGCTATGTTATGTTTCACAAGTTTACTCTTTGTATTTGCATAGAGCTTCCGGTATTAGTCTTGAAACCCAATATGGATGTTCAATTAATAAAAGATGGAGACAGATTTTTACAGGTGCAAAAATTTGAGGGATATTATCACAAACATAGACAAAAAAAAAATAAAAATATTATTTAAGTTTCGTAATTTAATTGTGGGCACAAGATATTTGCATCTTGGAAAATCTTTTTTTTTAAAAGACCCATATAAAACAATTAATTTCAGGTACAAAGTTATTACACAATTTCTTCAAACTCCAAACTCATATGAAAATATCCAAAGTTACTCCAAACAAAAAAATATACATTAGTTATAATAATCACGCCCCTTGATATACAAAGACATTAATCATACCACAAATACATCAATGATAACAAACTCGCCCCTTTGGTATACGAACATTCCAAGACATTATTGTTTCCTCAAATGATTCAAACAATTTTCCAAAACTGTAATATGGACAAAAC
>PNEQ01016383.1:0-17334 GCA_003012365.1 Medauroidea extradentata
TCTATCTATCATGTAATCACTATGATTATTAATTTTGTCACAGTGTGAAGATCCCTATACTTTCTGTGTTATTGTAGATAAACCACAAAGTCAGTGTGAAATATAGTACAGTCAATTCATTGTTTAATTATAGTAATATTGTAGTGAAATTCTACATACATGTTTGAACCAAATGTATACTTCTTAAGCTGGTCAATTCAGGAAATTTTTATATTTACAGTCTGTGCTATATTTATAAAGTTACTGCACAAGTAGTTTTTCCAGGTAATTACGTAACTTTGAATAATATCTAACAAACTTGAAATTGTTTTCCAGTTTTTATTTATTTTGGCGTCCTCCGTTGGATCCCTAATTAGGGATATGGAGTGTGTCAATGTTATTACAATACACATTAAAGACAAAACAAATAATTGAAGACTAAACAATCTACAATAAATAATTACATTTTACAATTACACATAAGATAGGCTACCTTGCAGCTATCAAAGCATGAAACGTTTGATAAGTTCCCAGTAACACACTATTACAAAATTATTTACATATTCAGGATACAACAAAATACATTGTTCACATGTACTTAAGCCTATTTACTACAAACAAACCAAAAAATATAATCATTGCATTTACATTTAAGTTTACATAATTTTGATTCCTGTAAGTGCAGATACAATTTGTAGGCCAGTTAGCTTCGTCTGAATCACCTACTTATACTGTGGTCTAATTAGATAGTTTTATTAATTAACTTCACACAGCCTTCTGTCGTTTTCACACTAAACAACTGGAGTATGTTTTTACTGTCTTTGTAATATGCAAAATAAAATCTGTCCAAAATAGAATTCTTCCAGATACATAAATTTGTTAACATTTCTGAAGGTTGCACTTATTAAGGTTGGCAGTCAAACACAAAAAATTCTGCATACAAAAAATTGTTGGTATTTGCAGCAAAGTACATGTGACGTATGGAAAAAGGCATTATCGCATACGCATATTCCTTATGTAGAGACTTTATATTTTACCTTACAGCATATTCTACTCCAGACAATACAGTGGCCAATTCTGAAACTTTATTGCCAATTATCTAAATTTTAGTCACTTGAATGAAGTACTTGTATAAGAATATATAAGTTCTATTTTTTGAATGTTGCAATGAGTATAAAAGTATTTTTAGTATAACTTAATATTTTTTTTTAAATTCAGAAACTCTAACATTCATGGACTATGTTGACAAACAGCAAATATTGTCTATAGATCTGCCATAGGTTAAGAGGAACTACCTGTAACATCTATAGGCCTAGCTGAATTTTGTCAAATCAACTCTACATTATTGGGTTTCTATAGCCTAGTGAAACTTACATATAAAGTCAACCAGAATATTTGAGGTTGTACATTTGCTAGTTTAGGGCGCGGCTACCACAATTTTCATCACAATTTTTTTTATTTGTACCAGATATTTTTTTTCTTACTTTAGACACAAAATGTGACTAAATTTGGCTCTTACGAAATTTTTTTATCTCTCATAGTTTTCGCGTAATGGCTTGCTAAAGTCATATTTTGCATGGTTCCGTTTTAACGACTACACTAAAACCAACTGATATACCAAACTATTTAAAAAAGAAATTAAGACGTATTTATTATCCTCCGGACATTATTCTATCGATGAATATTTTATGTAATAGTGATGTGTATATGGTAATGGGTAACTGTGCTCGTAAATATTGAGATTTATCAAAAATTAACTACATCCCTTGAGAGAAATATGAACATGAAATTTATTGTTGTTGCTGTGTAGTGTCTCATGATTAGTCCTTAAGTGTTCTTGGTGCAAAAATGTGATACTGTTATCATTGTAAATATTAATGCTATTATGTTCAATTGAGTTTAACATCTAAGTGTTCAATGATGGTAAATGTTTGTACAGTAATGTTAGAGATGGGCTACCAGCAAGTAAAAGTGACAATTGTACCTTCTATGTTATGTATTGTAGATATGTATATACGTATATATATCATTTGACGAGTCCTATACTACTTGTACAATTTCTGTATATATTGTAGTCGACAGGACAATAAAGAATTGAATTGAATAAAAAATCACAACGGATAAAGACATTGCTGGCTACAATGACATGCTCGTAAAATTAAAGAATAAAAATTATTTGAATTTAAAAAATGCTGAAACTGAAAATAAAAATGTTAAAAATTCAACAATTTTTTTAAAAATACAAATTATTTTTAGTCTTTAATTTTACGAGCATGGCATTGTAACCTGCAATTCTTTATCCACTTTGATTTTTTGAGTTTGGTATATCAGTTGGTTTTAGTGTAATCGTTAAACGGAAACATGCAAAATATGACTTTAACAAGCCATTATCCGAAAACTATGCGAGAGAAAAAAATTTCAGAAGAGCCAAATTTAGTCGCATTTTGTGTCTAAAATAAGAACAAAAATATATGGTACAAACAAAAAATACAATAACGGTGATGAAAATTGTGGTACACCGTGCCCTTAACACGTGTTTATGTTTTCAAAAAGTTAATGATCATTATAAAAGTATTTCTAGCTTTATTGTCTTCCAGTACTGTATTGTTAAATGTTTTTCATCACACAAAAAATAAATACTGTAAGTTCAGTTAAAATTCTTTTAAATAATATAGAACAGTACTTATTGGTTTTATAAGAAGTAAATACAGCTTAATTACCAAAAACTTGTATCACAAAGTCCATCAATTAACTTAACATGCTTTTAATGTTTATTACTAGTACAGGCGAAGCTCAAAGATGTTAAGGATTTAGGCAAGGCAGATAAAGAAAACAAGAACTATAAAACTACTAAAAACATTCTTCCCTTTTAATAAGTTTAACTTCCTCAGTCCCTTCAGAAACTTTTTAAAAGGTTGTTACTGTTCTGGAAAATTTACATCCACACAAAACAAACTTGCTGCTGCACAAGGCCATTAATGTTCATACAAACTAAATAAAACATGTTGAACATCTCAAACCAAGATAGGTTACAACATAAATAGTCTTGACTCTCAAATGCCAAACTGAAGTTGTATTGATGTATAAATCTAAAAGATAAACATAGAGAAACTCCAGTAATGTAAAAACACCCTGATATACGTATAATCATTAGAGCAGTTACAGCTTCGCACTTAAATAGACAACTAAACTTTCAGAAAAAAATAAATTTAAGAGCATTATTAGCTTGGAAAACCACTGACATTATTTTTCTGGTGCTTGGTAGGTATCAATAGGCTCGTGTCACTGACAACCTGTGAGGCTCCACTACTCTGATATGGTGTAGGGAGGGTCATATATAGTCATTCAGCATCGGTTCACATAATGCACTTCCGTCCAAGTCACCCACTCTAGAGCAGGCAGGTGATTCAGCACAGTAAATAATCCAGACCCCCTACGGCTGTCAGCTGATTACGAAATATCTTCATCCATACTCTCTCAGCCTGAGCCTTGGAGCTACATATGGGAGTTTCTTGGCCAGATTGTCTAACCCCAGGGCTGTCTGCGTCCAGATAGTCTTGACCCATGCTCCCTGCACAGTGATCAGGCACAGCTCTAGAATACTCAGATGGTAAAGAGGTTTCCAAGAATACCATCATTCATTATTGGGCAGAAGTAACAACTTCCTTAAATAAGCATACCGCTGTGATCAGTTCTAGAGGCAGTAGGTCTATACTACATTACACTCAAAAGCACAATTCATACTATGTACGCTATTTAACAAAAACTGTGTGTAATACATTTACAGAAAACAAACAATAAACATTTTACAATTTTTAATGGAAATTAGCAAAAAAAAAAAATTTGCTTGAAACCATTTGCAATATAAATTGCTAGTAATCATAAATTTATATATTTGTTGAATTATTGAGTAGGCCTACACTAGAATAGTGATAATGAGGGATGGGGCTGCTTTAAACATTGAGTCTCCAAATTCAATGCGGTAAAACAAGAAGCAATGCCTGAATGAAGGGATGTAGAAAATGTGTGATCCCGGAGAAAAAAAAACCACTGACAATGGCATTGTCTGGCACAATTTTCAAATGCAAAAGCCTGCGGCAGACCCCAACAGGAATCGAACCTGGGTCACCTTGGTGGGAGACGTGCATCCTGATCACTGCGCTAACACAGCACGATAAAACTACTGTAAACTAGATACTGTGCAGTACATTTAAAATATCTGCCAACTACTACAAATCTTATAGTATGGTTTTGTACATATTAATGTTAATGTAAAACAGTATTGTAAATGTACATGTGGGAAAGTATTTACATGTGTGTACATACATACGTACTTGCTACTGACTACTCTAAATGTGTTTACTAGTGTGAAACAACATCTCTTTTCTCTCATGTTTATTGCTATTCCTCATACTTTTAATGTAACATACTTACAAAATAGTGTAATTGGAAGTTTTGTCATCTTCTGGCTAGCTCTACACTAGCACATTGTGTATCAATTGCTTAAATTAATAGCAATGTAGTACGATGTGTTACTTTACTCCTTATATAATCTGTATGCATAAATAATGTACTATATTTGTAAATATTTTGTAGACCTACCTTGTAATGTAATGTACATACCTGCAAACATTGTAAGTTTATCTCGTTCAACTATCTGACGAGCACGAGCCCTATACTTTGCGAGCATTTTGCTCAATGTAACCAAGTCTCTTGGGTGAAATGATAATAAATAAATGTTGTAGAGGTTCCTCTATATCATAAATTATTTAAGGAACGAATGGAATGACTGGTCTGGATGTACAAGGTGATGAATTGTGAGGGTGGGTGAGGAAGTTTACTTTGCTCTACAAGCTAACTAAGGTAACATTTAAGGGGAGATGAACAGTGAAAAGATTAAGGGTTTAGAGGTAAACTGAGAGAAGTAGACATTCTATGCTTGTGAGGACAGTTAGGGAGTGGAAAGGTCTGCAGGAAGAACTGGTGACTGTGACAGGGGTTGGTATGTTTACCAGAATGGTGTGGAATGTGTAAATGTTCACAGTAGCTACTAATTCCATAACAGTTTTGACTATTAGAATCAGAGGCAGAGTTTCCTGATGAAAAATTATTTTAGTGGTAATATTTTTCACAAAACACAACTAACTGTCACATTCACACAAACTGAACCTGGTAAACTACAATATTTTACACAAAACGGTAAATATCAAGAGTAGCTACTCATTGTCTAGGGACTAGTCACTTAATACAACTCAACTGAGCTCAACACTTACCTACGAGTTCATATTCCTCAAAATTAAATACTTCTTCTGACGATCAATATGTCCTACGAACTTGTAAACAAACACGAGCACGAGCATTTATATTTCCGCTGCTTACGTTTGTAAAAACATCTCGCAGACATACTTTTTAGCTTTAAATAAAGACGAAAGATTATATTTTAAAAAATGTGAACATATACCGCAAAATAATATAAGCACAATATTTTATGGACAAAAATAAGTAATACTTCCATATACCGCAATGTTAATTTGTCCCCACAGGCGACTCCAGCGCGCCTAG
This sequence comes from Medauroidea extradentata, assembly GCA_003012365.1. Classification (NCBI taxonomy): domain Eukaryota; kingdom Metazoa; phylum Arthropoda; class Insecta; order Phasmatodea; family Phasmatidae; genus Medauroidea; species Medauroidea extradentata. The sequence continues at coordinate 5,542 of PNEQ01016383.1, forward strand.
CGGCAGAAATTTTCCCTGCGCCAAACCCTCCCATAAGAAAATACATTTTCTTTCTAACCTTTAGTAGAATTAACCTTACCCGAGCTAACCTAACCTAACCCAATCTAATCTAAACTAACCTAACCCGAACTAACCTAACCCGACCTAACCTAACCCGACATAACCTAAACCGACATAACCTAAACCGACCTAACCTAACCCGACCTAACCTAAACCGACTTAACCTAACCCGACCTAAATTAACCCGAACTAATCTAACCCGACCTAACATAACCCCACCTAAACTAACCCGACCTAACCTAACCCGAACTAACCTAACCTAACCCGACCTAACCTTACATAACACGACCTAAAATAAACTTTATTGCACTTATTACACTTTGTTGCACTAAGTTGCACTTTCCTGCACTAAGTTGCACTTTCTTGCACTAAGTGGCAGTTTCATGCTCTAAGTTGCACTTTCTTGCACTATGTTGCATTTTCTTTCACCTATTGTACTTTCTTGCACCATGTTGCAATTTCTTGTACAATGTTGCACTATGTTGCACTTTCTTGCACTATGTTGCATTTTCTTTCACCTATTGTACTTTCTTACACCATGTTGCAATTTCTTGTACAATGTCGCACTATGTTGCACTTTCTTGAACTATGTTGCATTTTATTACACTATGTTGCACTTTGTTGCATTAAGTTGCACTTTATTGCATTAAGTTGCCCTTTTATGCCCTTAGAATAACTTGCAATGAGATCCTTTACCATGCATTAAATTGACTAATATAAGTTAAATATCCCTAATTACCAAAAGCTAGCCTAACCCAATCTAACCACCCAATCTAACCTAACCTAATCAAATCTAACCTAACAAGACCTTACGTAACCCAACCTAACCTAACCCGACCTTACGTAACCCGACCTAACCTAACCCGACCTAACCTAATCCGACCTAACTTGACCCGACCTAACCTAACCCGACCTAACCTAACCCGTCCTAAACTAACCCATCCCGACCTAACCTAACCCGACCTAAATAAAACCCGACCTAACTTAACCCAACATAACCTAACCCGACCTAACCTAACCTTACCAAACATAACCTTAACAAACCTAACCTCACCAAACCTTACCTAAGTCGATGTAACCTAACCCGACCTAAACTAACTCCACGTAACATAACTATACCAAACCTAACCTAACCCGACCTCACCTAACCCGACCTAACCTATCACGACCTCACCTAACCCGACCTAACCTATCACGACCTAACCTAACCCGAACTAATCTAACCTAACCCGATCTAACCTAACCCGAACTAATCTAACCTAACCCGATCTAACCTAACTCGACATAACCTAACCCGATGTAACCTAACCTGTAATAACCTAAATCGACCTAACCGACCACGACCTAACCTAACACGACCTAACCTTACCCGACCTAACCTTACCCGGCTTACCTAACCTAACCTTAACCGACCAAACTTAACCTTAACCGACATTACCTAACACGACCTAACCTATCCCGACATAACATAATCGACCTAACCTAAACCGACCTAACCAAACCCGGCCTAACCGAACCCGAAATAACCTAACCCGTTTTAACATAACAAGACCTTACCTAACCCGATCTAACCTAACCCGACTGAAATAAAACCAGACCTAACTTAACCCGACCAATCCTAACCTAATCCGACCTATCCTAAAGCTACCTAACATTACCTAACCTAACCACGACCTAACCTAATCTGACCTAACCTAACCTTAACAAGTCTAACCTAACCAAACCTAACCTCACCAAACCTAACATAACTCGACATAACCTAACCCGACCACACCTAACCCGACCTAACCTAACCCGACCTAACCTACCCGACCTAACCTATCCCGACATAACATAATCGACCTAACCTAAACCGACCTAACCTAACCCGACCTAACCGAACCCGAACTAACCTAACCTGTTTTAACATAACACGACCTTACCTAACCCGACCTAACCTAACCCGACTGAAATAAAACCCGACCTAACCTAACCCGACCAATCCTAACGTACCCGACCTATCCTAACCTAACCCGACCTTTCCTAAAGCTACCTAACATTACCTAACCTAACCTGACCTAACCTAACCCGACCTAACCTAACCTTAACAAAACCTAACCTAACCAAACCTAACCTCACCAAACCTAACATAACTCGACATAACCTAACCCGACCACACCTAACCCGACCTAACCTAACCCGACATAACCTAACCCGACCGAACCTAACCCGTCCTAACCTATCCCGAACTTACATAACCTAACCCGACCTAACCTATCACGACCTAACCTAACCCATCCTAACCTAACCCGACCTAACCTTTCATACCCGACCTAACCTAATCTTTACTGCACTTATTACACTTTGTTGAACTAAGATGCACTTTCGTGCACTTAGTTGCACTTTATTACACTAAGTTGTACTTTCTTGCACTAATTTACACTTTCCTGCACTAAGATGCACTTTCTTGCTCTAAGTTACACTTTCTTGCACTAAGTAGAACTTTCATGCTCTAAGTTGCACTTTCTGGCACTATGTTGCATTTTCTTTCACCATGTTGAACTTTCTTGCACTATGTTGCATTTTTTGCACTATGTTGCACTTTCTTGCACTATGTTGCATTTTATTGCACTATGTTGCACTTTGTTGCATTAAGTTACACTTTATTGCATTAAGTTGCACTATTTGGCACTGAGTTGCACTTGCACTGAGTTCCTTTACAATGCATTAAATTAAATAATATAACTTCAATGTCCCTAATTAACATAAGCTAACCTAACCCAACCTAACCTAACCAAACCTAAACAAAACTAACCTAAACCGACCTAACCTAACCCGACCTAACCTATTCCGACTTAACCTAACCCGATCTAACCTAACCCGACCTACCCTAACCCGATCTAACCTAACCCGACCTAACCTAATCCGACTTAACCTAACCCGACCTAACTTAACTCGACCTACCCTAACCCGATCTAACCTAACCCGAACTAACCTAACCTAACCCGACCTAACAATACATAACCCGACCAAACCTAAACTTTATTGCACTTGTTACAATTTGTTTCACTAAGTTGCACTTTCGTGTTTTAAGTTACACTTTGTTGCACTAAATTACACTTTCGTGCACTTAATTACACTTTCTAGCAGTAAGTTGAACTTTCTTGCACTAAGTTGCACATTCTTGCACTTAGTTTCACTTTCTTGCACCATGTCGCAATTTCTTTCATTATGTTGCTCTATGTTGCGTTTTATTGCATTAAGTTTCACTTTTTGCACTAAGTTTAACTTGCACTGAGATCCTTTACCATGCATTAAATTGACTAATATAAGTTAAATATATACTAATTAACCTAAGCTAGCCTAACCCGATCTAACTACCCGATCTAATCTAACCCGATCAAAGATAACCAAACCAAACCAAACAAAACCTAATCTAAACCGACCTAACCCGACCTAACATAACCTGACCTAACCTAACGCGACCTAACCTAATTCGACCTAACCTAACCCGACCTAACCTAACCCGATATAACATAACTTAACCCGACCTAACCTAACCCGATGTAACCTAACCCGAGATAACCTAAACCGACCCAACCTAACCCGACCTAACCTAACTCGACCTAACCTTACCCGACCTAACCTAAACCAACATAACCTTATCCGACCTAACCTAACCTTAACCGACCTAAACTAACCAGACCTAACCTATCCCGACATAACATAACCTGACCTAACCTAAACCGACCAAACCAAACCCGACCTAACCTAACCTTAACCGACCTAACGTAACCTTAACCGACCTAACCTAACCCGACATAACCTAACTCGACACAACCTAACCCGGCCTAACCTAACCCGACTGAATTATAACCCGACCTAACCTAACCCGACCAAACCTAAAGCTCTAACATAACCTAACCTAACGCGACATAACCTAATCCCACTTAAACTAACACAAACTAAACTAACCTCACCAAACCTAACCTAACAAAACCTAACTTCACCAAACCTAACCTAATTCGATGTAACCTAACCCGACCTAACCTAACCTGACCTAACCTAACCCGACCTAACCTAACCCGATCTAACCTACCAAGACCTCACCTATCACGACCTAACCTAACCCGAACTTACCCTTACATAACCCGACCTAACCTTACACAACCCGATCTAACCTAAACTTTACTGCACTTATTTCACTTTGTTGCACTAAGTTGCCCTTTGTGCACTTAGTTAACTTTCTTGCACTAAGTTACACTTTATTGCACTAAGTGGCACTTTCATGCTCTAAGTTGCACTTCCTTGCACTATGTTGCATTTTCTTTCACCATGTTGTACTTTCTTGCACCATGTTGCATTTTCATTCAACATTTGCACTTTCTTACTCCATGCTGCAATTTCTTGCACTATGTTGCACTATGTTGTATTTTTTGCACTATGTTGCACTTTCATGCACTATGTTGCAATTTTGTTGCACTATGTTGCACTATATTGCATTAAGTTGCCCTTTTTTGCACTAAGTTTGACTTGCACTGAGACCCTTTACAATGCATTAAATTAAATATAAATAAGTAAAATATCCCTAATTAACATAAGCTAGCCTAACCCGACCTAACTACCCGATCTTATCTAATCCGATCTAATTTAATCCGATGTAACCTAAACAAACCTAACCTAACAAAACCTATTCTAAACCGGCCTAACCTAACCCGAACTAACCTAACACGACCTATCCTAACACGATGTAACCAAACCTAACTCGACCTAACATAACCCGTTATAACATAACCTAACCCGAACTAAACTAACCTAACTCGACCTAACCTAACGCGACCTAACCTAACCCGATGTAACCTAACCCGAGATAAACTAAATCGAAATAACCTAACGCGAACTAACCCGATGTCCCCTAACCCGAGATAAACTAAACCGACCTAACCTAACACGATGTAACCAAACCTAACCTAACCCGATATAACATAACCTAACAAAACCTAACCTAACCCGACCTAACCTAACGTGACCTAACCTAACCCGATGTAACCTAACCCGAGATAAACTAAACCGACCTAACCTAACACGACCTAACCTAACCGGACCAAACCTTTCTCGACCTAACCTAACCCTACCTAACCTAACCATAACCGACATAACCGAACATAACACGACCGAACCTAACCCGACCTAACCTAATTTATCCCGACATAACTTAACCCGACCTAAATAAAACCCGACCTATCCTAACCCAACCTAACCTAACCCGACCTAACCTAAACATACCTAACATAACCTAACCTAACCCGACCCAACATAACCTTACCAAACCTAACCTTACCAGACCTAACCTAACCCGTCATAACCTAACCAAACCTAACCTAACCTGACATAACCTAACCTGACCTATCCCCAACTTACATAACCCGAATTAACATATCACGACCTAACCTAACCCGTCCTTACCTAACCCGAACTAACCTTACCTAACCCGATTTAACCTAACTGGACCTATCCTAACCTGTTGTGACCTAACACGAGATAACCTAAACCGACATAACCTAACACAACCTAACCTAACACAACCTAACCATACCCGACCTTACATAACCTAACTTTAACCGACCTAACCTTATCCGACCTAACCTAACCCGACTTAACCTATCCCGACAAGTCATAACCTGACCTAACCTAACCCGACCTAACGTAACCTTAACCGACCTGACGTAAATCCGACCTAACCTAACCCGACCTAACCTAACCCGACCTAACCTAACCCGACCTAACCTATCCCGACCTAACCTAACCCGTTCTAACCTAACCCGACCTAACCTAACCCGACTGAAATAAAAACTTCCTAACATATAATAACCCAAACCGGCATAACCTAACCCGACCTAACCTAACCTTACCAAACCTAACTTAACCAAACCTTACCTCACCAATCCTAACCTAACCTGACCTAACCTAAAACGACCTAACCTAACCCGACCTAACCTGACCCGACCTAAACTAACAGGACCTAACCTAACAGGACTTAACCTATCACGACCTAACCTAACCAGTCCTAACCTAACCCGAACCAACCTAACCTAACCCGAACCAACCTAACCTAACACGACCTAACATTACATAACCCGACCTACCCTAAACTTTACTGAACTTATTACACTTTGTTGCACTATGTTGAACTGTCGTGCACTTAGTTGCAATTTCTTGCAATAAGTTGCACTTTCTTGCACTTTCTTGCACTAAGTTGCACTTTCTTGCACTAAGTTGCACTTTCTTGCACAAAGTTACACTTTCTTGCAGTAAGTTACACTTTCTTGCACAAAGTGGCACTTTCATGCTCTAAGTTGCACTTTCTTACATAATGTTGCATTTTCTTTCACCATGTTGAACTTTCTTGCGCCACGTTGCATTTTCTTTCACCTTTTGTACTTTCTTGCACCATGTTGCAATTTCTTGTACAATGTTGCACTATGTTGCACTTTCTTGCACTATGTTGCATTTTAATACATTATGTTGCACTTATTTGCATTAGGTTGCACTTTATTGCATAAAGTTGCACTTTTATGCCCTAAGTTTAACTTGCAATGAGATCCTTTACCATACATTAAATTGACTAATATAAGTTAAATATCCCTAATTACCATAAGTTAGCCTAACCCGACCTAACCACCCGATCTAATGTAACCCGATCTAACCTAACCAAACCTAACCTAATCAAACCTAAACTAACAAAACCTAATCTAAACCGACCTAACCTAACCCGACCTTACGTAACCCGACATAACCTAACCCGACCTAACCTAACCCGACCTAACCTAACCCGATGTAACCGAATCTAACACGACCTAACCTAACCTGATATAACATAACCTAACCCTTCCTAACCTAACCTAACCCACCTAACCTAACCCGACCTAACCTAACCCGATGTAACTTAACCCGAGGTAACCTAAACCGACCTAACCTAACACGACCTAACCTTACCCGACCTAACCTAACCCGACCTAACCTAACCCGACCTAACCTAACCTAACCCGACCTAACCTAAACTTAACCGAACTAACCGAACCTTAACCGACCTAACCGAACCTCAACAGACCTAACCTAATCTGACTTAATCTATCCCGACAAAAAAACCGACCTAATGTAACCCGAGCTAACCTAACCTTAACCGACCTAACCTAACCCGACATAACCTAACCCGACCTAACCTAACCCGACATAAACTAACCCATCCCGACCTAACCTAACCCGACCTAAATAAAACTCGACCCAACCTAACCCAACATAACCTAACCCGACCTAAATAAAACCCGACCCAACCTAACCCAACATAACCTAACCCGACCTAACCTAACCTTACTAAACATAACCTTAACAAAACAAACCTCACCAAACCTAACCTAACTCGACGTAACCTAATCCGACCTAACCTAACTCGACTTAACCTAACTATACCAAACCTAACCTAACCAAACCTAACCTCACCAAATCTAACCTAACCCAACCTAACCTATCCCGACATAACATAACCTGACCTAACCTAACCCAACCTAACCTAACCTTAAACGACCTAACCTAACCCGACCTTTCCTAACCCGACCTAACCTATCACGACCTAACCTAACGCGAACTAATCTAACCTAACCCGATCTAACATAACCCTAACTTATCTAACCTAACCCGATCTAACCTAACTCGACCTAATCTAACCTGATGTAACCTAACCTGTAATAACCTAAACCGACCGTACCTACCACGACCTAACCTAGCATGACCTAACCTTACCCGACCTAAACGAACCCGAACTAACCTAACCCGTTTTAACGTAACCCGACCTAACCTAACCCGTCCTAACCTAACGCGATGTAACCGAACCTAACACGACCTAACCTAACCTGATATAACATAACATAACCCTACCTAACCTAACCTAACCCACCTAACCCAAAACGACCTAACCTTACCCGACCCAACCTAACCCGACCTAACCTAACCTTAACTGAACTAACCGAACCATAACCGACCTAACCGAACCTTAACCGACCTAACCTAATCTGACCTAACCTATCCCGACAAAAAACCGACCTAACCTAACCCGACCTAACCTAACTTTAACCGACCTATTCTAACCCTACCTAACCTAACCCGACCTAAACTAACCCATCCCGACCTAACCTAACCAGACCTAACTAAAACCCGAATAACCTAACCCAACCAAACCTAAACCTACCTAACATTACCTAACCTAACCCGACTCAACATAACCCCACCTAACCTAACCTTACCAAACCTAACCTAACCAAACCTAACCTCACCAAACCTAACCTTAACCAAAGTAACCTAACCCGACCTAACCTAATCTTAACCGACCTAAACTAACCAGGCCTAAACTAACCCGACCTATCCTAACCCGACCTAACCTAAGCCAACATAACCTAACCCGACCTAACCTAACCTTACCAAACATAACCTTAACAAACCTAACCTCACCAAACCTAACCTAACTCGACGTAACCTAACCCGACCTAACCTAACTCGACGTAACCTAACCCGACCTAACCTAACTCGACGTAACCTAACTATACCAAACCTAACCTATCCAAACCTAACCTCACCAAACCTTACATAACTCGACATAACATAACCCGAGCACACCTAACCCGACCTAACCTAACCCGACATAACATACCCCGACCGAACCTAACCCGTCCTATCCTATCCCGAACTTACCTAAACTAACCCGACCTAACCTATCACGACCTAACTTAACCCATCCTAACCTAACCCGACCTAACCTTTCATACCCCTACCTAACCTAATCTTTACTGCACTTATTACAATTTTTGCACTAAGTTGCAATTTCGTGCACTAAATTAAACTTTGTTGAACTAAGTTGCACTTTTGTGCACTTAGTTGCACTTTATTGCACTAAGTTGCCCTTTCTTGCACTAATTTACACTTTCTTGCACTAAGTTGCACTTTCTTGCACTAAATAACACTTTCTTGCACTAAGTGTCACTTTCATGCTCTAAGTTGCACTTTCTGGCACTATGTTGCATTTTATTTCACCACATTGAACTTTCTTGCACTATGTTGCATTTTTTGCACTATGTTGCACTTTCTTGCACTATGTTGCATTTTATTGCACTGTGTTGCACTTTGTTGCATTAAGTTACACTTTATTGCATTAAGTTGCACTATTTGGCACTGAGTTGCACTTGCACTGAGTTCCTTTACAATGCATTAAATTAACTAATATAACTTCAATGTACCTAATTAACATAATCTAACCTAACCAAACCTAAACTAAACTAACCTAAACCGACCTAACCTACCCCGACCTAACCTAATCCGACCTAACCTAACCCAACTAATCCAACCCGACCTAAAATAACCGACCTACCCTAAGCCGATCAAACCTAACCTAACCCGACCTAACCATACATAACCCGACCAAACCTAAACTTTATTGCACTTGCTACACTTTGTTTCACTAAGTTGCACTTTCGTGATCTAAGTTACACTTTTTTGTACTAAACTACACTTTCGTGCACTCAATTACACTTTCTTGCAGTAAGTTGCACTTTCTTACACTAAGTTGCACAGTCTTGCACTTAGTTTCACTTTCTCGCACCAAGTTGCACTTTCATGCACTAAGTTGCACTTTATTGTACCATGTTGCATTTTCTTTCACCATGTTGCACTTTCTTGCACCATGACACAATTTCTTTCACTATGTTGCTCTATGTTGCATTTTATTGCATTAAGTTTCACTTTTTTGCACTAAGTTTAACATGCACTTAGATCCATTACCATGCATTAATTTGACTAATATAAGTTAAATATACCCTAATTAACCTAAGCTAGCCTAACCCGATCTAACTACCCGATCTAATCTAACCCGATCAAACATAACCAAACCAAACAAAACCTAATCTAAACCGACCTAACCCGACCTAACATAACCTGACCTAACCTAACCCGACCTAACCTAACTCGACCTAACATAACTCGACCTAACCTAACCCGACCTAACCGAACCCGACCTAACCTAACCCGATATAACATAACTTAACCCGACCTAACCTAACCAGATGTAATCTAACCCGAGATAACATAAAACCGACCTAACCTAACCCGACCTAACCTAACTCGACCTAACCTTACCCGAACCAACCTAAACCAACATAACCTTATCCGACCTAACCTAACCTTAACCGACCTCAACTAACCAGACCTAACCTATCCCGACATAACATATCCTGACCTAACCTAAACCGACCTAACCTAACCCGACCTAACCTAACCTTAACCGACCTAACGTAACCTTAACCGACCTAACCTAACCCGACATAACCTAACCCGACTTAACCTAACACGACAGAAATATAAACCGACCTAACCTAATCCGACCAAACAAAAAGCTACCTTACATAACCTAACCTTACCAGACCTAACCTAACCCGACATAACCTATCTTGACCTAACCTTACCTGACCTAACCTAACCCGACCTCACATAACCCGAAATAACATATCACGACCTAACCTAACCCGTCCTTACCTAACCCGAACTAACCCGATCTAACCTAACACGACCTATCCTAACCTGATGGAACCTAACCCGAGATAACCTAAACCGACCAAACCTAACACAACCTAACCTAACCCGACCTAACCTTACCCGACCTAACATAACCTAACTTTAACCGACTTAACCTTATCCGACCTAACCTAACCCGACTTAACCTATCCCGACAAGTCATAACCTGACCTAACCTAACCCGACCTAACCTAACCTTAACCGACCTAACGTAAACCCGACCTAACCTAACTTGACCTAACCTAACCCGTTCTAACCTAACCCGACCTAACCTAACCTGACTGAAATAAAACCTTCCTAACATACTAACCTAACCCGGCATAAGCTAACCCGACCTAACCTAACCTTACCAAACCTAACTTAACCAGACCTAACCTCACCAATCCTAACCTAACCTGACCTAACCTAAAACGACCTAACCGGACCTAACCTAACAGGACCTAACCTAACCGGACCTAACCAATCACGACCTAACCTAACCAGTCCTAACCTAACCCGAACCAACCTAACCTTACCCGAACCAACCTAACTAAACACGAACCAACCTAACTTAACCCGACCTAACCTTACATAACCCGACCTACCCTAAACTTTACTGAACTAATTACACTTTGTTGCACTAAATTGCACTGTCGTGCACTTAGTTGAACTTTCTTGCACTCAATCGCACTTTCTTGTACTTAATTGCACTTTCTTGCACTAAGTTGCACTTTCTTGCACTAAGTTGCACTTTCTCGCATAAAGTTACACTTTCTTGCACTAAGTTAAATTTTCTTGCACTAAGTGGCACTTTCATGCTCTAAGTTGCACTTTTTTGCACTATGTTGCATTTTCTTTCATCATGTTGAACTATCTTGTACCATGTTGCATTTTCTTTCACCTTTTGTACTTTCTTGCACCATGTTGCAATTTCTTGTACAATGTTGCACTATGTTGTACTTTCTTGCACTATGTTGCATTTTATTACACTATGTAGCACTTTGTTGCATTAAGTTGCACTTTATTGCATTAAGTTGCACTTTTATGCCCTAAGTTTAACTTGCAATGAGATCCTTTACCATGCATTAAATTGACTAATATAAGTTAAATATCCCTAATTACCATAAGCTAGCCTAACCCAATCTAACCACCCGATCT